>JAWWMJ010000184.1:71225631-71235770 GCA_035047045.1 Vireo griseus
GGGTGCCAGGGAATGCCAGGGGGGTGCCAGGGAATTCTGGGGGGTGACAGGGAATGCCAGGGGGTGCCAGGGTGCTAACAGGGGGTGACAGGAGGTGACAGGAGATGCCAGGTGGGTGACAGGGAATTCTGGGGGGTGACAGGGAATGCCAGGGGGATGACAGGAGGTGCCAGGGAATGCCAGGGGGTGCCAGGAGGTGACAGGGAATGTCAGGGAATGCCAGGGGGTGCCAGGAGGTTCTGGGGGGTGACAGGGAATGCCAGGGGGTGCCAGGAGGTGCCAGGGACACTCACATGATGTTGGCCTTGTGCACAGCCGTGACCTTGGCCCTGCCCTTCTTGGTGGCATAGTCGAAGGCGAACTTGGCGATGCGCTGGGACTTGGCCCTGGTGATGATCTTGAGGCACTCGATGACACCCTTGGCACTCTGGGGGGGCACAGGGGGGGTCACAGGGCTGGCAATGCCACCCTGGGTGTCCCCAGTGCCCCTCCCCCCTCTCCTCATCACCGTAATCAGATTAATGATGGGTTGGATATATCAGATATATCTAATTAGATATTAGATATAATACTGTTATCATATCTGCTCTTCTTACATGTATTGGTGTTGATGATTAATTATTATAATCAATATTTTTTCAATTAAATATTTCTTATCATGGTCATTTTGTTTCCGTTATTAAATATTTATCATCATTTTGTTTCAATTATTTTGTTTAAAAATTGAAATTTTGTTTCAATTATTAAATATTTCTTATAATAATTTTGTTTCTATTTTTCAAAATTTTTCTTATCATCATCATTAATTATTGAATAATTCTTATCATCATTGCTTTTATTATTAAATATTTATCATCATCATTGTTTTTGTTATTAAATATTCTTCTTATCATCATCATTGCTTCTATTATTAAATATTTTTCATCATTTTTACTATTTTAAAATATTTCTTATAACTTTGTTTCAATTATTAAATATTTCTTATCATAATAATTTTGCTTCTATTATTATTTCTTATCATTTTGTTTCAATTATTACATTCTTCTTATCATCATTGTTTCTATTATTAAATATTGTTCTTATCATCGTAATTTTGTTTCCATTATTAAATATTTATCATCATTTTGTTTCCATTATTAAATATTTCTTATCATCATCGTTTCTATGACTAAATATTTCTTATCACCATCATTGTTTTAATTATTAAATATTTTTCTTATCATCACATTTTATTTCAATTATTAAATATTTATCATCATTGTTTCCATTATTAAATATTTCTTATCATAATTTTGTTTCAATTATTAAATATTTCTTTTAATCATCATTGTCCCTATTATTAAATATTTCTTATCATAATCATTTTGCTTCCATAATTAAATATTTCTTATCATTTTGTTTCAATTATTAAATTTTTCTTCTCATCATGATTGTTTCTATTAAATATTGTTCTTACCATCATCATTTTGTTTCCATTATTAAATATTTCTTATAATTCTTTTTCAATTATTAAATATTTCTTATCATCATCGTTTTAACTACTAAATATTTTTCTTATCATCATAATTTTGTTTCCATTATTAAATATTTATCATCAAAATTTTGTTTCCATTATTAAATATTTATCATCAAAATTTTGTTTCCATTATTAAATATTTCTTATAATCATCATAGTTTATTAAATACTTCTTATAATCATCATTGTTTCTATTATTAAATATTTTTCTAATAATCAATATTATTTCAATTACGAAATATTTCTTATAATCATCATTTTGTTTCCATTATTTAATATTTATCATCATCATTTTGTTTCCATTATTAAATATTTCTTATCATCATCATTGTTTCTATTATTACTTCTCTTATCATCATTATTTCCATTATTAAATATTTCTTATCATAATTTTATTTCAATAATTAAACATTTCTTATCACCATCATTGTTTTAATTATTAAACATTTTCCTCATCATCATCATTCTGTTCCCATTATCAAACATTGCTGATTGCCCTCGCTAATTAGCAGTAATTAACTCGTTCTCATCTCCCCCCAGCTCTGCCCTTCCCTCCCCGGGGGTGGCTTTGGGGTCACTCCAGGACAATGTTCTCATCCCAAAACATTCCCAAATTCCAGTGCTCAGGGAAGGGAGCTCAGCGGGAATCAGGGAATGGCTGGGGCTGGAGAGACCCCGAATCCATCCTGATCCAACCCCACAGCTCCTGATATCCCACATGGATCCAAATCCAGCCTTGGGCATTCCCAGGGATCCAGGGGCAGCCACAGCTGCTCTGGCAATTCCAGCCCAGCCCCTCCCCACCCTCCAAGCTGGGAATTCCTTCCCAAATCCCATCTAAATCTCCCCTTTCCCAATCTGAAGCCATTCCCTGCCTCCTGTCCCTCCATCCCTTATCCCAAATCCCTCTCCAGCTCTCCTGGAGCTCCTTTAGGAACTCTGAGGATTCCCTGGAATTTTCCCTTCTCCAGGGGAACATTCCCAGTTCTCCCAGAGCAGAAAGGCTTCAAAATCCTGGAATGCTTTGGGATGGAAGTGACCTGGAATCCCATCCCATTCCCACCCCATCCATGGGCAGGGACAGCTCCCACTGTCCCAGCTGGATCCAAATCCATCCTTGGACACTCCCAGGGATCCAGGGGCAGCCACAGCTGCTCTGGGAATTCCCAAGTTCCCAGGAATTCCTAATTCCCAACATCCCACCTCAATCTCCCCTTTCCCAATCTGAAGCCATTCCCTGCCTCCTGCCCCTCCATCCCTTATCCCAAATCCCTCTCCAGCTCTCCTGGAGCTCCTTTAGGTAAACTCTGAGGATTCCCTGGAGTTCTCCCCTCTCCAGGGGACCATTCCCAGCTCCCTCCAGGGTACCTCGTGCTCCAGGGAGCTGTACTCGCCCTCGGTCTGCTCGCGGATGATCACCAGGTCCAGGTTGTTGTGCCGGGTCTGGTAGCCAGGGAGGCTCTTCACGTGCACCACGTTGGCAAACAGGTCCAGCTTCCTCCTGCCACGGGAGGGGCAGCGGGACGGGGTCAGCACGGCTGCTGTGGGGTCACTGCGGCCACTACAGGGTCACCACAACCGCTCTTGGGTCAGTGCAGTCACTATGGGGTCGCCCTGGCCACTACAGGGTCACTGTTGCCATTACAGGGTCACCGTGGCTGCTATGGGGTCACCACGGCCACTCCGTGGTCACTGCAGCCGCTATGGGGTCACTGCGGCCACTCCGGGGTCAGTGCAGCCACTATGGGGTCACCATGGCTGCTCCGGGGTCACTGTGGCCACTACAGGGTCACCATGGCTGCTATGGGGTCACCATGGCCACTCCCGTGGTCACTGTGGCCACTGCAGGGTCACCACAACCGCTCTTGGGTCAGTGCAGCCACTACGGGGTCACCCTGGCCACTACAGGGTCACTGCGGCCACTACAGGGTCACCATGGCTGCTATGGGGTCACTGTGGCCACTCTGGGGTGACTGTGGCCACTACAGGGTCACCATGGCTGCTATGGGGTCACCGTGGCCACTCCGTGGTCACTGCGGCCACTATGGGGTCGCCCTGGCCACTACAGGGTCACTGTGGTCACTACAGGGTCACTGTGGCCAGTCTGGGGTCACTGCAGCCACTACAGGGTCACTGTGGCTGCTCCGGGGTCACTGTGGCCACCACAGGGTCACTGTGGCTGCTATGGGGTCACCATGGCTACTCCGGGGTCACCATGGCCATTACGGGGTCACCACAGCCGCTCTGGGGTCAGTGCAACCACTATGGGGTTGCCCTGGCCACTACAGGGTCACTATGGCCACTACAGGGTCACTATGGCCACTACAGGGTCACTATGGCCATTACAGGATCACCGCGGTCGCTATGGCGTCACCATGGCTGCTCCGGGGCCACTGTGGCCACTACAGGGTCACCATGGCTGCTATGGGGTCACTGTGGCCACTACAGGGTCACCACGGCCACTACACGGTCACCATGGCTGCTATGGGGTCACCGTGGCCACTCTGGGGTCACTGCAGCCACTACAGGGTCACCACAGCCACTATGGGGTTGCCCTGGCCACTACAGGGTCACCATGGCTGCTATGGGGTCACTGTGGCCACTCTGGGGTCACCATGGCCACTACACGGTCACTGCAGCCACTATGGGGTCACTGCGGCCACTACAGGGTCACCACAGCTGCTATGGGATCACTGTGGCCACTCTGGGGTCACTGTGGCCACTCTGGGGTCACTGCGGCCACCATGGGGTCACCATGTCCCCTGCATCCCAATAACTCATTAACTATTAATTACTAATTAATGGGGTTTTCCAGGTGACCAGCACTGGGGCACATCCCGAATTCCCAGGGAAGCAGGACCAGTTAACAGGGGCAGCTCCTGGCCGTGGAGCTTTGCCTCCCCCAATTAACTCGCTAATTAACGTTTTGTTCCCTACGACTCCTTGGGGCCACTCCCCTTCCTCCAGGATCCCACTGAACAGGGAACAGCTCCCAGTGGGAATTTCCCTTGGGAATTTCATTTCCCAGCTCCCCACAGGATCCCTCGGGATTTTCCGCTCCCCCCCCGTGACTCATTAACGATTAATTAATTAATTTCCCCAGGGAGCAGGGCCCTCCCTCACCTCAGCCTCATGTCATAGGACGCCAGGTCTCCCTTGTACTCCATGGGCGTGTGGATCTTCCCTGTGGGATGTGGAGGGGGTGAGGATATGGGGGAATATTCCCAAAATCCCACCCCAAACCTCCCCGGGCACAGCCTTCCCTCTCCTCCTGTCCCTGTTCCCTGGCAGCAGATCCCAACTCCCAGCTCCTCCAGGGATTTTAGGGACTCGTGCAGAGCCTTAAAGTCCCCCCTGATCCCCCTTTTCTCCAGGCTGAGCCCCTTTGGAGCTCCCTCAGCTGCTCCTGATCCTTCCCCAGCTCCTTCTCCTCCAAAGTCTTCCCCAAATCTGCCCCAGGATTCCAGGTGGGACCTCCCCACAAGGACAAGGTTTGGGTGCGGAAGGGACCTGGAATCCCATCCCATTCCCACCCCGTCCGTGGGCAGGGACACTTCTCACTATCCCAGATGGATCCAAATCCATCCTACCCATCCTTGGACATTCCCAGGGATCCAGGGGCAGCCACAGCTGCTCTGGGAATTCCAGCCCAGCCCCTCCCCACCCTCCCACACAGCAATTCCTCATTCCCAAATCCCATCTAAATCTCCTATTTTCCAATCTGAAGCCATTCCCTGCCTCCTGTCCCTCCATCCCTTGGCCCCAATCCCTCTCCAGCTCTCCTGGAGCTCCTTTAGGAACTCTGAGGATTCCCTGGAGTTTTCTCCAGGTGAACATTCCCAGCTCTCCCAGAGCAGAGGAGCTCCAGAATCCTGGAATGCTTTGGGCTGGGAAGGGACCTTAAATCCCATCCATTCCCACCCCATCCATGGGCAGGGACAGCTCCCACTCTTCCAGCTGGATCCAAACCCATCCAACCTGGCCTTGGACACTCCCAGGGATCCAGGGGCAGCCACAGCTGCTCTGGGAATTCCCAAGCTCCCCTTTCCCAGTGGGAAGCCATTCCCTGGCTCCTGTCATTCCATGCCTTATCCCAAATCCCTCTCCAGCCCTCCAGGAGCCCCTTTAGGTAAACTCTGAGGATTCCCTGGAGTTTTCCCTTCTCCAGGGGAACATTCCCAGCTCTGGAGTTTTCCCTTCTCCAGGGGAACATTCCCAGCTCTCCCAGAGCCTCGGGAAGCTCCTCACCGATGAGGGCGACCTTGCTCTCCTTCATGGAATCCACGACCCGATCCAGCTTTTCCTCGGACGCCGTGTTCTGCACCTCACTCAGGTGGTGCTCGTCGAACACCACGGGGACATTGCCAGCCTGGGGAGGGGACAGAGGTGGCTGCTGTCACCTGGGAGCCAAGGGGACACCCAGGGGACACCCAGGGGACACCCAGGGGACACCCACGGGGATCAGGGAGAGGAGGGTGCCGGGACTGCCGGAGCTCCGGCTCGCTTCAATCCCAAGGGAATGGAGAGGAAATCCAGTGGGATGTTGAGGTAGGGAAAGGTCGAGGGCACAGTGTGGGATGTCCCCAAGTGCCACAAACACAGGGATGCTAAATCCAACCCAAATCCCTCCGGGGATGGGGACTCCCCACTGTTCCAAGAGGAATTTTCCCAACATCCCACCTAAATCCCCCCAGGGACAAGGACTTCCTCCATCCCTTTCCAGGAGGAATTTTCCCAATATTCCAACCCAAACCTTTCCAGGAATGAGGATTCCCCACTTTTCCAGAGGGAATTTTCCCAAATCCCCCCAGGAACAGGGACTTCCCCCATCCCTTTCCAGGAGGAATTTTCCTGATATCCAACCCAAATCCCTCCGGGAATGGGAACTCCCCCTCTACCCATGGGCAGCGCCAGTGGGGACAGAGGGCACAGGGACACACAGGGACACATGTGGACACTTGGGGACACTCGAGGACAGTCAGAGATACACAGGGACAGTCAGGGACACTTGGGGACAGTCAGGGACACTTGGGGACACTCGGGGACAGCTGCTGGCCGTACCTTGAAGACCTCCTTGACGGCGTGCATGAGCTCGGGCCCCACGCCATCCCCGGGCAGCATCGTCACCTGGAACGTGCCCTCGACCTTGGAGCTTGGGGACTGCGGGGACACCGCGGGGACACCGCGGGGACACCGTGGGACACCCCAAAACACGGCCCCAAAGCAGACTCAGGGAGTGGCCACATCCCCGGGGACACAGAAATCAGGGAATTACGGGGTCATGGAATGTGGGGGTTGGGATGGTGAGGCCGCCATCAACAGTGGCCCCAAGTGGCACATCCATGGGGACACTGCTGGGACACCCCAAAACACGGCCCCAAAGAGGACCCAGGGAGTGGCCACATCCCTGGGGACACAGAAATCAGGGAATTACGGGGTCATGGAATGTGGGGGTTGGGATGGTGAGGCCGCCACTGACCGTGGCCCCAAGTGGCACATCCATGGGGACACTGCTGGGACACCCCAAAACACAGCCCCAAAGCAGACCTGGGGAATAGCCACACCCCCAGGGACACAGAAATCAGGGAATTACGGGGTCATGGAATGTGTGGGTTGGGAAATCCCTCCAGGCATGAGGATGCCACTACTGCCCTTCCCAGGAGGAAAATTCCCAATATCCAACCTAAATATTCCCTTCACAACTTGAGGCTGTTTCCTCTCTCCCTGTTCCTCATTCCTGACCCCCACTCTTGTCAGAGCCACAGGGTCCCCCCTGAACCCCCTTTTCTCCAGGCTGAGTCCCTTTCCCATCTCCCTGAGCCGCTCCCGGGGTTCCAGACTTTTCCCTGGACACGCTCCAGCCCCTCCAAGTCTCCCCCAGTCCCTGTCCCGAGGTCACCCCGGGGGTGACACCAGTCCCGAGCACACACCCGACACCACGGAGGGACCTTTCCCTCCCTCAGCACTTCCAGAAATAACCTCTCCCTCTGCCCAGTGGAATTCCTGCCAGTTCCCAGTGAATTCCCTCTTTTCCTCCTCCCCACCCTCAGGATCTGCTCCTGCTCCACCTCCTGCTCACCCCTCCCAGGATCTCCCAGGATTTTGGGACATCCCAGACCAAACTCTGATGGTCCCCAGGTTGTTCCCTTCCTATTCCAACACTCCTTCCACACCCACTCTGCTTTCCTCGGGCTGGAATTCCCTGCTGGGAGCTGCTTCCAGCACAGATCTCACGGATCCAGCCTCAGGATCCATCCACAGGGAATTCCCCTCACAGAAATCCCAACGGGACCCCACAATTCCAGACGTGTTGGTGGCAGGTGGCCATGGAAGGGGGGGATGAAGGAATGAGGGGGAAAGGAAAGCTGAGAATCCCAAATCGGGAGCTTGGATACCCTGGAATCAAATTTCCAGGGCACGAATTGGGCTCCAGGGCAGCGATGAAATGTCAGGAGGCAAAGCTGAGGGAAGAGCTGCCTCAAGGTCACGCAGACACTCAGGGCCCAGCCCTTCCCTCAGCGACATTCCCACATGGAATCATGTGGGAAAAGCCTCGGAGACCCCCCCAGCACCACCCAGCATCCCCAAGTGTCACATCCGTGGCTGTTAAACCCCCCCCAGGGATGGAATTCCAGCCTTTCCCAGGAGGAAAATTCCCAAAATCCCACCCCAAACCTCCCCTGGCACAGCCTGAGGCTGTTCCCTCTCCTCCTGTTCCCTGGGAGCAGAGCCTGACCCCCCCTGGCTGCCCCCTCCTGTCAGGGAGTTTTGGGGGTCACCAGGTCCCCTCCCGAGCCCCCTTTTGCCCCCCAGTGCCCCCTCACCTTGGCCTGGGCTTGCTGCAGGAGGGTGCCAGAGGTGCCCAGGCCCCGCCACAGCCCCAGGCTGGGGGAGCGCAGGAGGCCCTGGGGGGGCAGGGGGGACAGGGGTCAGACCCCCAAAGTGCTCCCCTAAAGTGCCAGCCACAAAGTGTCACCCCCATAGTGCCACCCTCAAAGTGTCACCCCCACAGTGCTCCCCTAAAGTGCCACCCATAAAGTGTCACCCCCACACTGACATCCTCAGAGTGTCACCCCCAGAGTGCCACCCTCCAAGTATCACCCCCAAAGTCCTACCCCCAAAGTGTTGCCCCCAGTATCATCCTCTAAGTGTCACCCCAAAAGTGCTCCCCCCAAATTGACACCCCCACAGTGACACCCTGAAAGTGTCACCTCCAAATTGACACCCCCAAAGTGTCACACTCAAAATGTCAGCCCCAGTGTCACCCCCAAATTGACACCCCCACAGTGACACCCCCAAAGTGCTCCCCCAAAGTGCCACCCCCAAAGTGCCAACCCCAGAGTGCCACCCCCAAAGTGTCACCCCCAAAGTGTTGCACCCAGTGTCACCCCCAAATTGACACCCTCACAGTGACACCCCCAAAGTGTCACCCCCAAATTGCCACCTCCAAATTGACTATCCCAAAGTGCCACCCTCAAAGTGTCACCCCCAGTGTCACCCTCAGAGTGACACCCCCAAAGTGCTCTCCCAAAGTGCCACCCCCAAAGTGTCACCCTCAAAGTGTCACCCCCAAAGTGTCACCCTCAAAGTGTCACCCCCAAAGTGCTCCCCAGAGTGGCACCCCCAGAGTGAAACCCCCAAAGTGTTGCCCCCAAAATGTCACCCCCAGAGCAACACCCTCAGTGCAATCCCCGAAGTGTCACCCACAAAGCAACACCCTCAAAGTGCCACCCCCAGAGTGTCCCCCTCAGTGTCACCCCCAAAGTGCCACCCACAAAGCGACACCCCTAAAGTGCCACCCTCAAAGTGTCACCCCCAAAGTGTCACTCCCAAAGTATTCCCCTCCAGCGTCAGCCCCAGTGTCACTCCCAAGGTGCCACCCACAAAGCGACACCCCTAAAGTGCCACCCTCAAAGTGCCATCCCCAAAGTGTCACCCCCACAGTGTCACCCTCACCCCCAGCCTGAACCTCCCCGCCTGACACCCCCACACGGACGCCCCCAGACCCGTCCCAGCCCTCACCCCTCTCCCCTCTCCCCTCACCCCTCACCCCTCTCCCCTCACCCCTCACCGCCAACGGTAAGGTCAGACCCCCTTTGACCTCCACGACCCTTCCCCGCACCCCCAGCCCGACCCCTGCTCTCAGGGCGGTCTCCCCGCTCCCTCGCTCCCCTCAGACGCCATTCCCGAGCCCCTTCTCCCCTCACGGCCCCCAGCCCGGTCCCCCCCGCTCCCCCCTCACCGCCGCCGCCGCCCGGCTCGCGCTCAGCGCCGCCATCTTTGCGGCCCCACAGTGCACCGCGGGCTGGTCACGTGACGCGAAAGGGGCGGGGCCGCGCGGTGACCCTAGCGCCCCCTGGCGGACGGGCGAGGCAGCGAGGGGACGGGATCCCCCCAGTGTCCCCCAATGTCCCCTAGGGATCCCCCCAGGGACCCCCCCAATGTCCCCCCAGGGATCCCCCCGATGTTCCCCCAGAGAACCCCCAGTGTCCCCCAATGTCCCCCAGGAAGCCCCCCAGGGATCCCCTCAATGTCCCCCAAGGACCCCCCCAGGGACCTCCACGTCCCTCCTCAACGTCCCCCCAGGGACTCCCTCAATGTCCCCCTCAGTGTACCCAAGGGA
>JAWWMJ010000184.1:71280827-71292208 GCA_035047045.1 Vireo griseus
CCCCCATCCCCATCCCCATTCCCATCCCCACTCCCATTCCCATTGTTCCCATTCCCGTTGTTCCCGTTGTTCCCGTTGTTCCCAGGTGGACGCGGTGTCCCTCCGGCAGCGCTTTGTGCACCTGGGGAACCTGCCAGCGCAGGGGCTGCGGGAGCTGGAGGTGGTGTGTGTGGGGCTGCGCTTCGGCAAGGTGGAGCACTACGTGCTGCTGCGCGACAGGAACCGGGTCAGTGCTCGCATTCCAGGGAATTCCACGGGAATTCCACAGAATTCCACACTTATCCCAAAAAATTCCACAGTAATACCAGCAAATTCCGCCTTTATCCCAGTAAATTCCGCTTTAATCCCATCAAATTCCACATTTATCCCAGCCAATTCCACCTTCATGCCAGAAAATTCCACGTTTTTCCCAGCCAGTGCCATATTTATTCCAGTAAATTCCACATTTCTCCCAGCCAATTCCACATTAATCCCAGAGAATTCCACATTTACCCCAGCCAACTCCACATGTATCCCAGCAAATTCCACCTTTATCCCAGAAAATTCCACCTTCATCCCAGCCAATTCCACATTTCTCCCAGCCAATTCCACCTTCATCCCATAAAATTCCACATGAATCCCAGCCAATTCCACCTTTATCCCAGCAAATTCCATATTAATACCAGCCAATTCCACCTTTATCCTAGCAAATTCCACATGAATCCCAGCAAATTCCACATGAATCCCAGGGAATTCTACATCTATCCCAGCAAATTCCACCTTCATCCCAGAAAATTCCACGTTTATCCCAGCCAATTCCATATTTATCCCAGTAAATTCCACATTTATCCCAGCCAATTCCACATGAATCCCAGAAAATTCCACCTTCATTCCAGCCAATTACACCTTTATCCCCGCAAATTCCACCTTCATCTCAGAAAATTCCACCTTTATCCCAGCAAATTCCACATGAATCCCAGCAAATTCCAGCTTCATCCCAGAAAATTCCACCTTCATCCCAGCCAATTCTGCTTTTATCCCAGCCAATTCCACGTTTTTCCCATCAAATCCCATATTAATCCCAGCAAATTCCACCTTCATCCTAGCCAATTCCACCTTTACCCCAGTGAATTCCACCTTTATCCCAGCCAATTCCATATTTATCCCAGTAAATTCCACATTTATCCCAGCCAATTCCACATTTATTCCAGCAAATTCCATATTAATCCCAGCAAATTCCACCTTCATCCCAGCAAATTCCGCCTTCATCCCAGCCAATTCCATGTTAATCCCAGCAAATTCCACATCTATCCCATCAAATTCCACATTTAACCTAGCGAATTCCATATTAATCTCAGCAAATTCCACCTTCATCCCATCCAATTCCACCTTCATCCCAGCAAATTCCATATTTATCCCATCAAATTCCATATTAAATCCATGCAATTCCAAAGCAATCTCAGCCAATTCCACATTAATCCCATCAAATTCCACATTTATCCCAGCAAATTTATCCCACATTTATCCAATCAAATTCTATATTAAATCATGCAATTCCACATTTATCCCATCAAATTTCATATTTATCCCAGCAAATTCCACATTTACCCTGTCAAATTCCACATTAAATCTGTGCAATCCCAAAACAATCCCAGCCAATTCCACTTTTATCCCATCAAATTCCATGTTAAATCCATGCAATTCCACATTAATCCCAGCAAATTCCACATTTATCCCAGCCAATTCCGCCTTCATCCCAGAAAATTCCACGTTTATCCCAGCCAATTCCATATTTATCCCAGTAAATTCCACATTTATCCCAGCAATTCCACATGAATCCCAGAAAATTCCACCTTCATTCCAGCCAATTACACCTTTATCCCCGCAAATTCCACCTTCATCTCAGAAAATTCCACCTTTATCCCAGCAAATTCCACATTTATACCATCAAATTCCGCCTTCATCCCAGCAAATTCCACGTTTATCCCAGCCAATTCCATATTTATCCCAGTAAATTCCACATTTCTCCCAGCCAATTCCACATGAATCCCAGTGAATTCTGCTTTTATCCCAGCAAATTCCATATTTATCCCAGCCAATTCCACCTTCATCCCAGAAAATTCCACCTTCATTCCAGCCAATTCCACCTTTATCCCAGCGAATTCCACATTTGTTCCAGTAAATTCCACATTTATCCCGGCCAATTTCACCTTCATCCCAGCCAATTCCGTATTAATCCCAGCAAATTCCACCTTCATCCCTGCAATTCCACATCTATCCCATTAAATTCCACCTTTATCCCAGCAAATTCCACCTTCATTCCAGCCAATTCCATATCAATCCCAGCAAATTCCACATTAATCCCAGCCAATTCCGCTTTTGTCCCAGCCAACTCCACCTCTATCCCAGCAAATTCCACATTTATCCCATCAAATTCCATCTTAATCCCAGCAAATTCCACCTTTATCCCAGCGAATTCCACATTTACCCCATCAAATTCCATATTAATCCCAGCAAATTCCACATTAAATCTGTGCAATCCCAAAACAATCCCAGCCAATTCCACTTCTATCCCATCAAATTCCACGTTAAATCCATGCAATTCCACATTAATCCCATCAAATTCCACCTTTATCCCATCAAATTCCATATCAATCCCAGCAAATTCCACCTTCATCCCAGCCAATTCCACATTTATCCCAGCAAATTCCATCTTAATCCCATCAAATTCCACATTTATCCCATCCAACTCCACCTTCATCCCATCCAACTCCACCTTCATCCCATCAAATTCCACATTAATCCCAGCAAATTCCACATTTATCCCAGCAAATTCCACATTTATTCCATCAAATTCCACATTAATCTCATAAAATTCCACATTCATCCCATCAAATTCCATATTAAATCCATGCAATTCCAAAACAATCTCAGCGAATTCCACATTTATCCCATCAAATTCCACATTATTCCCAGCAAATTTATCCTACATTTATCCCATCAAATTCTATATTAAATCATGCAATTCCACATTTATCCCATCAAATTCCACATTAATCCCATCCAATTCCGTATTAAATCCATGCAATCCCAAAACAATCCCAGCCAGTTCCACATTTATCCCATGAAATTCCCTGGTAAATCCATGGAATTTCAAATTAATCCCATTAAACACCAAATTAAATCCATGAAGTTCGAAATTAATCCCAGCAGATTCCACATTAAATCTTTGGAATTCCAAATTAATCACATGAAATTCCAAGTTAAATCCATGGAATTCAACATTAATTCCATGAAATTCCACCTTAATCCCATTAAATTCCAAATTTATTCCGCCAAATTCCACATTAAATCCATGGAATTCTAAATTAATCCCATTAAATTCCATGTTAAATCTATGAAATTGCACATTAATCCCATAAAATTAAATATTAAATCTAAGCAGTCCCACAGTAAATCCACATAATTCCAAATTAATCCAATCAAATTCCAATTCAAATCCATGGAGTTCCAAATTAAATCCATTAAATTCCACAGTAATCTAATGAAATTCCAAATTAATCCCATTAAATTCTAATTCAATTTAATTATTAAATCCATGGAATTCCCCATTAAATCCATGAAATTCCACATTAATCCCATTAAATTTTAAATTAATCCCATCAAATTCTGTATTAAATCTATGAAATTCCACACTAATGCTGTAAAATTAAATATTAAATCTAAGGAGTTCCACAGTAAATCCATGGAATTCCAATTTAATCCAATCAAATTCCAAATAAAATCCATTGAATTCAACATTAATCCCTTAAATTTCACGTTAATGCCATTAAATTCTAAATTATTACCATGGAATTCCAAATTAATCCCATCCCATTCCGTATTAAATCCATGGAATTCCACATTAAATCCATGAAATTCCAAATTAATCTCATTTCTCTGCTCAAAAACACTTGGGATGGTTTTTTTTAGGAAAATCAGGATTTTTCATGGAAGAAATTTGAGGAAAAAGGGAATTTTTAAGGAGTGGAAATGTCAGAATTGATAGAATTTTTTAACTCCCAAAAAAATCCAAGGGGATGTTTTTTAAATCCCAAATATACGTGGACTTTTTTTTAAAAAATCCCTAAATCCAACAAAATGTTTTTAAATCCTCAAAAAATCCAAGAAAATGCTTTTAAAATCCCAAAATCCAAGGAAATGCTTTTTAAATCCAAAAAAACCCTCAAAAAAACAAGGAAAATGGTTTTTAAATCCCAAAAACCAAGGAAATGTTTTTAAATCCCAAGAAAACCAAAGAAATGGTTTTTAAATTTAAAAAAATGGATTTTTTTTTTTAATCCAAAAACCAAAGAAAATATTTTTAAATCCCAAATAACCAAGGAAATACTTTTTAAATCCCAAAAAAACCCCAAAACCAAGGAAAATGGTTTTAAAATCCAAAATAACCCAAGGAAAATGTTTTTAAATCCCAAAAACCAATGAGATGTTTTTTAAATCCCAAAAAAAAAGGAACCTTTTTTTTAATCCCAAAATCCAAGGAAATGGTTTTTAAATTTCAAAAAACCCAAAAACCCAAGGAAAATGTTTTTTAAATCCCAAAAAAAACCAAGGAAATTCTTTTTAAATTCCAAAATTCAAGGAAATGTTTTTTAAATCCCAAAAAACCCCAAAACCCAATGAAAATGGTTTTTTTTTAATCCCAAAACACTAGGAACTCTTTTTTAAATCCTTAAAGACCAGGAAAATTATTTTAAATCCCAAAAAACTAGGAAAATTTTATTTTAAATCCTAAAATAAACGAGGAAAATGTTTTTTAAATCCCACCAAAAAAAAAAGGAAAAATCCTTTTTAAACCCCAAAATCCAAGTGTTTCTTAAATCCCAAAAAAAAAAAACAGGAAAAATCAAGGTTTAGGCCACAAACTGAGACATTTTAAGGTGGTTTTTAACCCTTCTCACGGCTCAAATCCAAGGGAAACAAGCAAGAAATTCCAGCAGCTTTAGGGATCCCCCTTGGATTTTATCCGGGAATGTAAAAAAAAATTAAGGAATTACCTGGAATTTTTTTCCCTCAGGCCATCCTGCAGCTGGACAGTCCCAAATCCGCTCGCTCCATGCACAGCTTCCTGCAGCAGTATCCCTATTCCATGGGGGATCACACGCTCACCTGCTCCCTGTCCCCTCACTGCGACGTTCCTGAGGTAAAAATTCCTGATTTTTAGCAATCCAGCTTTTTTTTTTGGGATGGGAAAATCTTACTGCAAAGAGCTCTGGGATGGGAATTCCCTCAGGGTTGGGATTTCCCTTAGGATTTGGTGGTGTGGGTGAGGCGGGAAAATTACTCTGTCCCCTCATGGAGACATTTCTGTGGTAAAAATTCCCAATTTTTAGCAATTTGCCTTTTTTTTTCTTTGGGATAGGAAAACCTTTCTGAAAAGAGTTCAGGAATGGGATTTCCCTCAGGGTTGGAATTTCCCTCAGGATTGGGAATTCCCTCAGGATTTGGTAGTGTATGTCAGGCAGGACAATGGCCTTGTCCCGCCCTCAGAGACGTTCCTGAGGTAAAAATTCCCAATTTTTAGCAATCCGGGGTTTTTTTTTTTGGGATGGGAAAATCTTCCTGCAAAGAGCTCCAGGATGGGAGTTGCCTCAGAGTTGGGAATTCCCTCAGGATTTGGTGGTGTGGATAAGGCAGGAAAATTGCCCTGTACCCCTTATGGCAACATTTTTGTGGTAAAAATTCCCAATTTTTAACAATCCAGGTTTTTTTGGGGGGATAGGAAAACCTTTCTGCAAAGAGTTCAGGAATGGGATTTCCCTCAGGGCTGGGATTTCCCTCAGGATTGGGAATTCCCTCAGGATTTGGTGGTATGAGTGAGGCAGGAAAATGGCCTTGTCCCCTCACAGTGACATTCCTGAGGTAAAAATTCCTTATTTTTAGCAGTCCGGGTTTTTATTTGGGATTGGAAAACCTTTCTGCAAAGAGGTCCAGGTTGGGAATTCCCTCAATGTTGGGAATTCCCTCAGGATTTGGTAGTGTATGTGAGGCAGGAAAATGGCCTTGTCCCCCCCTCAGTGACATTCCTGAGGTAAAAATTCCTGATTTTTAGCAATCTGGGGAGTTTTTTGGGGATGGGAAAATCTTCCTGCAAAGAGTTCAGGAATGGGATTTCCCTCAGGATTGGGAATTCCCTCAGGGTTGGGATTTCCCTCAGGGCTGGGATTTCCCTCAGGGTTGGGATTTCTCTCAGGATTTGGTGGTGTGGGTAAGGCAGGAAAATGGCCTTGTCCCCTCACAATGACATTCCTGAGGTAAAATTTCCCGATTTTTAGCAGTCCGGGTTTTTATTTGGGGGATAGGAAAGCCTTTCTGCAAAGAGTTCAGGAATGGGATTTCCTTCAGGGCTGGGATTTCCCTCAGGATTGGGAATTCCCTCAGGATTTGGTGCTATGGGTGAGGCAGGAAAATGGCCTTGTCCCCTCAAAATGACATTCCTGAGGTAAAAATTCCTGATTTTTAGCAATCTGGATTTTTATTTGGGATGGGAAAATCTTCCTGCAAAGATCTTTGGGATGGGAATTCCCTCAGGGCTGGGAATTCCCTCAATGTTGGGATTTCCCTCAGGATTTGATGGTGTGGGTGAGGCAGGAAAATGGCCTTGTCCCCTCACGGTGACATTTCTGAGGTAAAAATTCCTCATTTTTAGCAATCTGGATTTTTATTTGGGATAGGGAAATCTTCCTGCAAAGAGCTCCAGGCAGGGATTTCCCTCAGGATTGGGATTTCCCTCAGGGTTGGGATTTCCTTCAAGATAGAGATTTCCCTCAGGATTTGGTGGTGTGGTTGAGGTGGGAAAATGACCTTGTCCCCTCAGGGAGACATTCCTGAGGTAAAAAATCCTTATTTTTAGCAATCCTGGTTTTTATTTGGGATAGAAAAATCTCCCTGCAAAGAGCTTTGAGATGGGAATTCTCTCAGGGTTGGGATTTCCCTCAGGATTTGGTGGTATGGGTGAGATGGGAAAATGGCCTTGTCCCCTCAAGGAGACATTCCTGAGGTAAAAATTCCTGATTTTTAGGAATCTGAATTTTTATTTAGGAAAGAAAAATCTTCCTGCAAATAATTCCGGGATGGGATTTCCCTCAGGATTGGGATTTCCCTCAGGGTTGGGATTTCCCTCAGGGTTGGGATTTCCCTCAGGATTTCGTGGTGTGGCTAAGGCAGGAAATGATCACCGATGTGGTGTGGGATAAATCATGGATTAGGGAATTATGGAATGTGTTGCTTTGGAAAAGACCTTAAATCCGAACAATTCCACCTCATCCAAGGGCAGCTCCCACTATCCCAGCTGGATCCAAATCCATCCAACCTGGCCTCGGACATTCCCAGGGATCCAGGGGCAGCCACAGCTGCTCTGGGAATTCCATCCCAGTCCCTCCCCACCCTCCCAGACAGCAATTCCTTCCCAAATCCCATCTAAATCTCCCCTTTCCCAGTGGGAAGCCATTCCCTGCCTCCTGTCCCTCCATCCCTTATCCCAAATCCCTCTCCAGCTCTCCTGGAGCCCCTTTAGGAACTCTGAGAATTCCCTGGAATTTTCCCTTCTCCAGGGGAACATTCCCAGCTCTCCCAGCCTGGCTCTGTGTGAATTCCATCCTGGCACCTCCCATTCCCTGTTCCTTCCCAATTCCGTGATTTTGGGATCCCATTCCCAGCTGGTTCCCCCTCAGCTCAACAAGGGAACCAATCCCTCCTTTCCTTCCACAGGGAAAAAAATGCTCCAAGTGCTTTCCCAGCTCTTCCCATCCTAAATTTGCCATAATTCAGGATAATCTCACTTTTCCCCCCTTTTCCATATTTTTATCCTCACTTTGTGACAAAGGAATGAACCAAATCCTGAAGATTTTTGCTCAAGTCTAAAAATTCCAAGGAATAAATTCCCTTCAAAGGATGATTCCCAAAATTCCTCTTGGTGAGGGAGCAGCTCTCAGGGATTTGTGGTGGGAGCTCTGAGGTTCAAATCCGCTTTTTTCAGCTTTTCCCTGGATCTGGGAGTGAAGAATTCAGGAATTTCAGTGCTGCTTTATCGCTTTAGGGTTCAGTTCCTGGGATTTTCCTGGAAATATCAGAATTTAAAACCCTGAAGTGCCAAAAATAAGGAAAATTCCTGGAAAAGAGAAGGAGGAATCTGGGATTATTCCATCCCACTGTCCCAGCTTTTCCCTAAAATTCTTCCTGGACTTTGGAGTTAAATCCCTGAATTTATTTTTTAAAGGGAATTCTGCTGTTGTCTCTAATCCTGATCCTTCTCCGATGAACTTAAAGAAAAGGAGATGGGAATCTCAGTGTGGAATTTTTTGGGAATTCTGAATTGTGGTGACTTTTCCGGGAGAAATTATTTCATTTAACACTCATTCCATGAGTTTATGCCACATAAAAGTCATGGAAAAATGAGGAGGGTGCTGTAGGGAATGGTCAGATTTTAGGGATAGGGAGTGGGGATTTGTAAGGAATGTTGGATTTTAGGGATAGGGAGTGGCTGGATTTGGATTTTGTGATTTGTTTTAGGGAAGGTGCTCGGCTGTTTTCTTAATGATAATGTTAATTATGGCAGTAATGAGGGGGTGGAGGAGGAGGAGGAGGAAAAGAAAAAAGAGGAATAGGAGGAAGAGAAATGAGGAGGAGGAAGAGGAGAAAGAGGAAGAAGAGGAGAAGGAGGAAGAGAAATGATGAGGAGGAGGAGGAAGAGAAATAGAAGGAGGAGGAAGAGAAATAGAAGGAGGACTAAGAGGAAGAAGAAGATAAAATAGGAGAAGGAAGAGGAAGAAGATAAATAAGGAGGAGGAGGAAGAAGAATAGGAGGAAGAGAAAGAAAGAGAAGAAATAGGAGAAGGGAGGAAGAGGAATAGGAGGAAGAGAAGAGGAAGAAGAGAAAATTGGAGGAGGAAGAGGAGAAATAAGAGGAGAAGGAGAAAGAGAAATGAGAAGGAGAAGGAAAAGGAGAAAGGAGGAAGGGAAATAGGAGGAGGAAGAGGAAGAGAAATTTGAGGAAGAGAAGTAGGAGGAGGAGGAAGAGAAATAGAAGAAAGGAGGAAGAGGAACAGGAGGGGAGAAGGAAAAGGAGGAAGAAGAGGAGAAGATGGAGAAAAAGAAGAAAGAGGAGGAAGAAAAGAAGGAGAAAAAGAGGAGGAAGAGAAGAAGAAGAGGAAAAGGGGAAGGAGAAGGAGGAGATGAAGATCCAGCAGTCCAGCTCTGTGCCAAGCTCTGAGCCATCCACACCCTGCCCAGCACAGCGAAGGAGGAGCTGCCTGGGAAAAGAATCCACATCCCTGTGCCCCAAATCCATCCCAAATCCATCCCAAATCCATCCCAGCCCCACAGCTGATCCTGCTCCCTGTGCCCCAAATCCATCCCAAATCCATCCCAGCCCCACAGCTGATCCTGCTCCCTGTGCCCCAAATCCATCCCAAATCCATCCCAGCCCCACAGCTGATCCCACTCCCTGTGCCCCAAATCCATCCCAAACCCATCCCAAACCCATCCTGCTCCAAACCTTGGCAGTTCTATATCAGGGATGAACATTTAGGGTTGCAATTCTCATCCTAGGAATGGCATTCGGGACAATTCCCTGGAATTTTGTCTCGGTGGTGCCTCCATTTGGGGTGGTGGGATTGGAGAATCCAGCCCTGATCCCTCTAGAATTGGCAATTCCTGACCCTGCCTTTCTTTTCCAGGCTGAAGCTGGGAAAAAGGAAGTGAAGAGAGAGGAAGGGAGCAGAGGAAGGTATGGCCTGCCGGGATTTTTTGGGAATTCCATCCCTTTCTTTCCCTCTTGGAATGTTTATCCACGATCACGGCGTGCTGAGCCTCTCCCTAGCGCAGTCCTGCTGCTCCTCCTCCCCAATCCCTGCAGAGCCCAAATATTTGGGAAAAAAACCCATGGAAAACCAGGATGAAATCCCAATTTCCATGGAGTTCTCCTTGTTTCACTCCTCTGCTCAGATCCTGGCAGGTCCCTCACGGAGCTGGGACAATTTTGAGGGCTGTTAATTCCATCCTGCTGCTCTTCCCTCTATCCCTGCCTCTGGAATTCCTCTTCCCAACTGCTGAATTCCCGGAAAATTCCCATTTCAACCCCGACCTCCCTTGGTGCTGCAGGTCCTGAGGTGGTTCCTGACCCCGAAACCCCAAAATCCCTTTGGTTTGTGCCGTTCCTGGCTGGTTTATGGACTCTGCTTGTGGGGAATTTTCTCTTTGTGGGGTTTTCCTTGTGGGTTTTAACCTGGATTTCCGATTTCTTTTAGGAATTCTGGAGATTTCTACGTTTTTGTTCATGGAATGTACAAAATCCCTTTTTTTTTTTTTTCTGTGATTCTATCCCCAAATCCTGGATGAGTTTTGTTGTTAAAACCTCCAAAACTGTAATGATTCTCCTAAAACTTAAGGAATTCCATCATGGAAATGCTTTCTGTTCCCAGGTCCTGTTTCTCGCAGCTGTCATCCCTTATTCCATGAAAATGCTGAATTTTGGGAGCGTTCATTCCCAAATTAATGGGAATCTCTTGCTCACACTTTGATTCCAGCCCGGTGGCCTTGAATTCCTCACTAAAAAGTGACTTTTCCATGAATTCCCAGCTCCTGAGCAGTTGGAAAAGTGACATTTTTCCCTGTTCCACACATTTTTCATCCTTATTATATTCAGTTCCATTTCTGTGAGAAGCAGAAAACAAAAATAATTAAAATTAAAATTTAAAAAAATAGTACTAAAAATAATTATGTATTGATTCATTAATTTATCAATTTATTCTATAATTTAAATAGATTATTATCTTATATTTAAATATAATTATAATATTTCTATTCCGATATGATCTAAATTATTAATAATTATTAAACAATTAATTCATTACCTGAAGATACAATTAATTTCATTAATTAATTTAATTAAACTCCAAGCCTGGGCTCTGCCTTTCCCAGGCTCTGTCCTGCTCCTCAAGGGACAGTTTTCCATGAATCCCAGTGGGAGAGAAAATGAATCCCTGTGGGGGATCCGAGCCCATCCCAAACCCTGCTCCCATCCCAAATCCTGACTTTTCCAGTGTTAAATTGGAGCCCTGAAAGGTTTTGGAGCAGAATTCCCATCCCAAATCCCACACCCATGGACAATCCTGACTTTTCCAACGTTAAATTGATGCTATGAAATGTTTTGGAGCAGAATTCTCATCCCAAATCCTGACTTTTCCAGTGTTAAATTGGAGCCCTGAAAGTTTTAGGAGCAGAATTCTCATCCCAAATCCTGACTTTTCCATCGTTAAATTGGAACCCTGAAAAGTTTAGGAGCAGAATTCCCATCCCAAATCCTGACTTTTCCAGTGTTAAATTGGAGCCCTGAAAGGTTT
>JAWWMJ010000184.1:71292308-71311886 GCA_035047045.1 Vireo griseus
AGAATTCCCATCCCAAATCCTGACTTTTCCAGTGTTAAATTGGAGCCCTGAAAGGTTTAGGAGCAGAATTCCCATCCCAAAT
This sequence comes from Vireo griseus, assembly GCA_035047045.1. Taxonomy (NCBI): domain Eukaryota; kingdom Metazoa; phylum Chordata; class Aves; order Passeriformes; family Vireonidae; genus Vireo; species Vireo griseus. The sequence goes on from JAWWMJ010000184.1 coordinate 71,292,391, forward strand.
CCTGACTTTTCCAGTGTTAAGTTGGAGCCCTGAAAAGTTTAGGAGCAGAATTCCCATCCCAAATCCTGACTTTTCCAGTGTTAAATTGGAGCCCTGAAAGGTTTAGGAGCAGAATTCCCATCCCAAATCCTGACTTTTCCAGTGTTAAGTTGGAGCCCTGAAAAGTTTAGGAGCAGAATTCCCATCCCAAATCCTGACTTTTCCAGTGTTAAATTGGAGCCCTGAAAGGTTTAGGAGCAGAATTCTCATCTCAAATCCCACTCCTGGACAATCCTGACTTTTCCAGCATTAAATTGATGCTATGAAATGTTTAGGAGCAGAATTCCCATCCCAAATCCTGACTTTTCCAGTTTAAATTGGAGCCCTGAAAAGTTTAGGAGCAGAATTCCCATCCCTCCTCTCATCTCCTGTGCATCCATGGACCTCAGAGCTGCTGATTTTCATGGAATTTGCCTTTCCCCCTCTTTTTGTTGCTCCATGTTTGTCTTCACCTCGTTCACCCTCCCCTCAACACCGAATCCATCCCATCCAGCCTCCATTCCTTGCTGGAATTCTGCAGGAATTGGGGGCAGATCCTGCCCCAGACGGGTGCTCCTGTCACAGCCATCCCTAATTCCGGTGCTTCCCAAGCTCATTCCTTGGGAATTCTTTTCTTCAGGGAAGAGTAGCACCCATCCTGGCTCTGACAATCCCTGGAAATCTCCATCCTGTGTTCTCCCAGGGGGATTTTTCCATGGAAAACATGGATTTTAAACCCCAAATCAATCCCTCCCAGCTCCCAAAACCGATCCCAAATCCAAGCCAGCTCCTCCTGGAAGTGCTGTCGGGATTGGGGACCACAGACAGAGCAAAGCTCTGCTAATTCCCTTTTCCAGAGGCTTCCTTTCCCTTGGATATTCCCATTTTTCCCTCTGTGGGCCGTAAATTTTCCGAGGCCTCAGGTGATTAATTCCCGGTTCGTTCCTGAAGGGAATTATCAGCACCAAAAAACCTGAATGATTCACCTCCATTTGTCACGTTGGAACCCAAGAATTCTCCAGGCACCCTTTGATTTCTTCTGTTTCTTTTAAATGCATTTTAGCTCTGGCTGGAAAAAAATTCCAGAGGGATCTGGAACGGCGCAAAAAGCAGCCGGAAATCCGTCGGCGGCTAAGAAAGGATCCATTCCCGGCGGAAATGTCCCAAATGAGGAGATTCCGGTGGGACAGCTGGAGATTCCTGAATCCCAAACAGGAGGAGCAGCGAGGGAATCGCCCACGGGGATGGATGTGGAGGGTGTGGATCATGGGGTTGGAATTCCTGTGGTTCCTGCTGGTGCCAGGACGGAAGAGAAGCCGGCGGCGCTTTCCGGAGCGGGGAAGGAAGAGGCTCATCCCGAGCCGAAGTTGGATGGGAAAAAGGAGGATGAGGAGCTCTCTGGTGATGCCATGGAATCTCTGGAGTCGTCCAGGAAGGTTGAGGGGGATCCAGCGGCCATTCCAGCAGATGGAGAGACTCCAGGAGTCACTCCCGGAGCGACATTCCCGAGCTCCGATGAGGCTCCCGCGGCATCACCCGGAGTGACCCAGCCCAACTCGGAGCTGGAAAAATCTCCCATTCCCGAGGCTGGGAAAAGCAGCCATGAAACATCTACAGAGAGGAAAGCTCTCCCAAAAACTCTGGATGCTCCAGGGAAAAAAGTGGATGCAACCGGAGCGGAGAGAGAGGGGAAGGTGGAGGAATCCAAGCTCAGAGCCACGGGGGAAAATCCCGGGAAGATTTTGGTCCAGGCTGGAGCAGAGCAGGAGAAACCACCTGGAAAATCAGCAGCCAAGGGTGGTGGGGCTGCTGTGGAAAACTCTGGGAATTCTGGTGGTGACAACCATGGGGGAAGTTCGGTGAAAATCCCACAAAATAAAGGGACGGGAGCCGCGAAATCCGAGGAGAGCCGCGCGGCAGCTCCGGGAAATCCCAGCGCATCCCTCAAGGAATCCTGCATGGGGAAAACCCTTCTGAAGGCAGTGGTGTCCGTCCCGGATATCCTGAAGCAGAGAATTCCCGTCAGGATCAGCGAGAGTTCCCTGGGGAAAGCTGGGGAGCAGAAAATCCCACCCAAAGCGGGGCTGGAGAAGAAAATCCCACCCAAAAGTGCGGCTCAGCCGGGACCTGGGAGCAATCCATGGAAAGGGAACGGAAACTCGGGAGCAGACGGACAGGGAGACGGCGGGAGGAGCTCATCCCAGCAGGAAAAGGACTCCCAGCTGGAATTTAGGGCTGCTTCCAAGCAGTGCCCGCAGGGAGAGAGCGGAACGTCGGGCACCAAGGGAGATCCCGGCGGGAATCAGGTGAGGAGGGGCAGGAATGCCGATGTTCCCCGTGCTGCTCCCGCTCCGGGATAACGGCATCGCGCTCCCTTTGCCATAAAACACCACCAGGAGCTGCTGGGCAAGCGATTTGCCTTTTAGCTGCCAACACTTGGGTGGAAATGGTTGGAAAATCCTGTGGAAAAGTTGTTGTGGAAGCGAGTTGGTTGTGTCCTAACCAAATTCCTCGGGAGCGGCTCCGAGTGGGAAGGAATGAGCTGTGTAACCTTTGGAATTCGCTTTTCCAAGCCCTGCACAGATCTTGGTCCTGGAAAAGAGGCAAATCCCAGGAGCGACCGTGGGGATGTCCCAGAGCAGTTCCTTGTGCTCGGTGGGGATTGGGATTTTCCCTGGGATTTTATGGGAATTTTCTGTCTCCTTTTGCAGGCTCCTGGTGGGGGCGGTGCTGTGGCTGGGAAAAGCTGTGCCGGCAGCGTTGGAAAACAGAAGGAGGTAAGGGTGGAATGGGATTAAAGGGGAATGGAGTGTAGGGAAAAGTGGATTTGGGATGTTCCAGGCCAGGTGGGATGGGGTTTGGATCCACCTGGAATGGTGGGAGGTGTCCCTGCCCATGGATGGGGTGGGATTGGATGGGATTCAAGGTCTTGCCCAACCCAAACCGTTGCAGGATTCCATGACATTCCTGCTCTCGGGAATCTTTCCCCTCCTCCAACAGTGGGATCATCAAATTCCTGCCCTTCTTCCATCCAGTGTGGATGCCATGGGATGCCAGAATCCCTTTGGGATCAGTTTTCCTTTGGATCTCTCAGCCACTATTTCACAGAGTTGGGAAGCCCCAGCTGGGATCAGATCCTGTTAAATCCAGCCCCAAATCCCAGTTTTCCAGCTCCTGGTGTCCAATCCCTTTTCCCAAGGCAGCTCTTCCAGCCTTGGTGAGCACGGAGCCGCCGGAAAGGTCACCTGGGTGTGGACCCTTGGGATTTTCCATGCTCCACCCTTGGAAAAGGAATTTCTGGGATCAATCTGGAAGTCTGAATCCTTTCATTAATCCACAAAAACCTTTCTTGGATGTTCGGGAAGTCGATGGCAACAGAACTTTCCCAAGTGTGGGAGTTAATCCCAGGATTGCACCCTCTGGAAAAGGCTTGGGAATGGCAGAGATAAGAACCAAAAGCTCTTTTCCGAAAGGTTTGATTCCAGTGGAAATAAGAACCAGGCTTTTCCTTTCCCTCTGCCGTGCCCACCTGGCATCACACATCCCTCATATTCCTGCAGGGAATGTGGGCACAGGCACATTCCTGATTTCAGGGCAATTCCACATTTCAGGGCAATTCCACATTCCAGGGCAATTCCACATTTCAGGCACAGGCACATTCCTGATTTTCTTCAGGATTTTAAGGAGGAAAAGGCACAAAATCTTTTGAGTTTCAGATGATTTTCTCACTTCCAGCTCACCTTGGCCTTCAAGTTCAGCTGGGAAAGAGCTTTTTCCTTCTTACAGTGTTGGGAATTTGAGGGTAGGATGGAATATTTTGGGAGGAAAAGTAACAAAAAATTGGAATTATCGATCAGAGGAATCAGAGGCATCATTTGGGGTGGGGCACCCAAACTTTTGGGCCCAGAACTTTGAATTGGCAGAACTTTTATCCATGGAATTTCATCCATTGAACTTTATCTGCTGAACTTTATCCACTGATTTTATCCATGGAATATCCACTGATTTTATCCATGGAATTTCATCCATTGAATTTTATCAATTGAATTTCGTCGGTTGAATTTCATCCATTGAATTTTATCCATGGAATTTTATCCACTGTGTTCCATGCACTGAATTTTATCCATTGAACTTACCTGTTGAATTTTATCCACTGATTTTATCCATTGAATTTCATCCATTGGATTTTATCCATTAAATTTTATCTGTTGAATTTTATCCACGGAATTTTTTCCATTGAACTTTATCCACTGAATTTTATCCATTGAATTTTATCCACTGAATTTCATCCACTGAATTTTCTCCATTGAACTTTATCCATTGAATTTTATCCACTAAATTTTATCCACTGAATTTTATCTACTGAACTTTATCCATTGAACTTTATCCATTGAACTTTATCCATTGAATTTTATCTACTGAACTTTATCCATTGAACTTTCTCCACTGAATTTTTTCCACTGAATTTCATCCCCTATCAATCCGCTGCAATTTTTCCAAGGGCTTTGCCTTCCTGAACCAAACAATTAAATTAATTCCTTACCATAATTCTGCCATTTAAGGCCTGAACCCTTTTTTCCCCTACCCTCAAATTAAATTTGGGGAGTTTTTTTCCTCCCTTGGACCCAAGGTGTGGATGTTCCTCCTGAGCACGACGTGTCAGTGTTGTTCCATTCCCATTTTTTTACGCTTCCCAGGAGGAAGAACTCTTCCCATTCAACCTGGACGAGTTCGTCACGGTGGACGAGGTGGTGGAGGAAGTGGAGTCTCCTGTGACCCTGAGGAGAAACCCACCCAGGGGGAAGAGAAAAGAACCTCCCAAACCCAACCCTTCGGAGCCGGCGGCCAAGAAGAGGAAAGGGAAGAGCTGCGGAGCGAGCGCGGCCGAAGGTGAGCTGTCCTTTGTCACCTTGGATGAGATCGGGGAGGAGGAGGAGGAGGAGGAGGAGGAGGCCCCGGTGCCGCTGCCGGGCGTCGACCCCCAGGGCCTGGTGGTGGTGGATGAGGTGGTGGAAGAGGAGGAGCTGTCGGAAGCGGTGAAGGATCCGCGGGCGCTGGTGACGTTGGACGAGATCTCGGAGCAGGAGGAGCAGGGATCCCACAGGGACAGGCCAAGGCCGGAATTCGAGGAGAGGGATCTGAAGGCAGAGCCTTTGGTGACGGTGGATGAGATCGGGGAGGTGGAGGAGCTGCCCCTGAACGAGCCCACGGAGCTGAGCGCCGAGGAGGGAAAAGCCAATCGCGGGGATTGCGCCACCTCCCAGGTGCCCGACGATCCCAACACCTTGGTGACCGTGGATGAGATCCAGGAGGACAACGAGGACAATCCCCTGGTGACTCTGGATGAGGTTAACGAGGATGAGGATGATTTCCTGGCTGACTTCAATCACCTCAAAGAGGAACTAAACTTTGTTACAGTCGATGAAGTCGGGGATGAGGAAGAAGAGAACGCTTTCCCTGGGAAAAATCCGCCCGAGGATGAAGATGATGAAGATATTGTTGCTGTTGCAGGACCAGAAGAAATGGGAATTCTGGGAGATACGAATCCAGAGGAGGAAATGGCTGAAATCTCCAAGCCAAAAGGTGAGGAACCTCAAGGATGGGGCTTAGAACCACCTGGGCTGGTGGGAGGTGTCCCTGCCCTTTAGGTCCTTTAGGTCCCTCCCAACCCAAACCACTCCACGATTCCCATTCCATCATTCCATGATTCCATCCCAAGGTGCATTTCTGTCTCCAGCAGCTCAGCTGGGATCGGGAGATGCAGAACCAAAGTCTCAGCAGAAGAAAACGACTTTTCCAGGCGTCCCCAAGACTCAGAGCACTCCCAAAGGTAAATCCAGAGGAACCTTCCCCTCAAACCCTCCGGGTTTTCCTGGCTGGAAAATTTCTTTCCTTCCTGCTGGAAAATTCCTCTGGTGCCTCACAACCAACAGTGAACCTCAGCATCAGGGCCCAGAATCCGTGGTTTTTCTTGGCTCCTCCAAACCCCATGTTTTTAACCAGTTGGTTAAACTTGGAAGCCTCACGTGGAAAGTTCTTTTTTTTTCCCTGAAATTTCCAAATCCAGGTGGAATTATTGATTATTAGCCCGGTGCAGTGTGGTGTTTCCTGAGCGTTCCCATCCTGTGGCGAGTTTTATTCCCAACGTTCAGGGTCTGGATTGCTGCCAGAGCTGGGAAATGGGGGTGTAGAGATGGGAGTGAATTCCATGGGGTCAGTTCTTCAGGAACTGCTCCAATGTGGATCACTTTTCCATGGAGTCTTTCCTTCAGGAGCTGCTCCAACATGGATCACTTTTCCATGGGTTCAGTTCTTCAGGAACTGCTCCAACGTCAATCACTTTTCCATGGAGTCTTTCCTTCAGGAACTGCTCCAATGTGGGTCACTCTTCCATGGGGTCAGTCCTTAAGGAACTGTTCCAACGTGGGTCACTTTTCCATGGGGTCACTCCTTCAGGAGCTGCTCCAGCTTCCATGGGTTCAGTTCTTCAGGAACTGCTCCAAGATTTCCTTGGAGTCTTTCCTTCAGGAACTGCTCCAACTTCCACAGGGTCAGTTCTTCAGGAACTGCTCCAACATGGATCACTTTTCCATGGAGTCTTTCCTTCAGGAGCTGCTCCAGTGTGTGTAACTCTTCCCTGGGATCAATCCTTAAGGAACTGCTCCAACTTCCATGCAGTCTTTCCTTCAGGAGCTGCTCCAACATGGATCACTTTTCCATGGGGTCAGCTCTTCAGGAACTGCTCCAACTTCCATGGGGTCAGTCCTTCAAGAACTGCTCCAGGATTTCCTTGGAGTCTTTCCTTTGGGAACTGCTCCAATGTGGGTCAGTCTTCCCTGGGATCAATCCTTAAGGAACTGCTCCAACTTCCACAGGGTCAGTCCTTCAGGAACTGCTCCAACATGGATCACTTTTCCATGGGGGGTCAGTCCATCAGAAACTGCTCTAGTGTGGGTCACTCTTCCCAGGGATCGATCCTTCAGGAACATGGGTCACTCTTCCATGGGGTCACTCCTTCAGGAACTGCTCCAACATGGATCACTTTTCCATGGGTTCAGTTCTTCAGGAACTGCTCCAACGTCAATCACTTTTCCATGGAGTCTTTCCTTCAGGAACTGCTCCAACATAGGTCACTTTTCCATGGGGTCACTCCTTAAGGAACTGCTCCAGCTTCCATGGGGTCAGTTCTTCAGGAACTGCTCCAAGATTTCCTTGGAGTCTTTCCTTCAGGAATTGCTCCAGCTTCCACAGGGTCACTCCTTCAGGAATTGCTCCAACATGGATCACTTTTCCATGGGGGTCAGTCCATCAGGAACTGTTCCAGTGTGGGTCACTCTTCTCAGGGATCAATTCAGGAACATCACGGGTCACTCTTCCAAGGGATCAGTCCTTCAGGAACTGCTCCAACTTCCACAAGGTCACTCCTTCAGGAACTGCTCCAACATGGATCACTTTTCCATGGAGTCTTTCCTTCAGGAATTGCTCCAACATGGATCACTTTTCCATGGGGGGTCAGTCCATCAGGAACTGCTCCAATGTGGGTCACTCTTCCCAGGGATCGATCATTCAGGAACGTGGGTCACTTTTCCATGGGGTCAGTCCTTCCTTCAGGAACTGCTCCAAGATTTCCTTGGAGTTTTTCCTTCAGGAACTGCTCCAGTTTCCATGGGGTCAGTCCTTCAGGAACTGCTCCAACGTGGATCACTTTTCCATGGGGGGTCAGTCCATCAGGAACTACTCCAGTGTGGATCACTCTTCTCAGGGATCAATTCAGGAACATCATGGGTCACTCTTCCATGGGGTCACTCCTTCAGGAATTGCTCCAACATGGATCACTTTCCCATGCAGTCTTTCCTTCAGGAGCTGCTCCAATGTGGGTCATTTTTCCATGGGGTCAGTCCTTAAGGAACTGCTCCAACTTCCATGGGTTCAGTCCTTCAGGAATTCCTCCAACTCCCATGGGGTCAGTCCTTCAGGAACTGCTCCAACATGGATCACTTTTCCATGGGAGGTCAGTCCATCAGAAACTGCTCTAGTGTGGGTCACTCTTCCCAGGGATCGATCCTTCAGGAACATGGGTCACTCTTCCATGGGGTCAGTCCTTCCTTTAGGAACTGCTCCAACATGGATCACTTTCCATGGAGTCTTTCCTTCAGGAGCTGCTCCAGCTTCCATGGGGTCAGTTCTTCAGGAACTGCTCCAACATGGATCACTTTTCCATGGGGTCAGTCCTTCAGGAATTGCTCCAACTTCCACAGGGTCAGTTCTTCAGGAATTGCTCCAACATGGGTCACTTTTCCAAGGGGGGATCAGTCCATCAGGAACTGCTCCAGTGTGGGTCACTCTTCCCAGGGATTGATCCTTCAGGAACGTGGGTCACTTTTCCATGGGGTCACTCCTTCAGGAACTGCTCCAACATGGATCACTTTTCCGTGGAGTCTTTCCTTCAGGAACTGCTCCAATGTGGGTCACTCTTCCCAGGGATTGATCCTTCAGGAACGTGGGTCACTTTTCCATGGAGTCACTCCTTCAGGAATTCCTCCAACTTCCATGGGGTCAGTCCTTCAGGAATTCCTCCAACTTCCATGGGGTCAGTCATTCAGGAACTGCTCCAACATGGGTTACTTTTCCATGGGGTCAGTCCTTCCTTCAGGAACTGCTCCAACTTCCATGGGTTCAGTCCTTCAGGAACTGCTCCAACTTCCATGGGTTCAGTCCTTCAGGAACTGCTCCAACTTCCATGGAATCAGTCCTTCAGGAACTGCTCCAAGATTTCCTTGGAGTCTTTCCTTCAGGAACTGCTCCAGTTTCCATGGGGTCAGTCCTTCAGGAATTGCTCCAACTTCTGCAGGGTCAGTCCTTCAGGAACTGCTCCAACATGGATCACTTTTCCATGGGGGGTCAGTCCATCAGGAACTGTTCCAATGTGGGTCACTCTTCTTGGGGATCAATCCTTCAGGGACGTGGGTCACTTTTCCATGGGGTCAGTTCTTCAGGAACTGCTCCAACTTCCATGGGGTCAGTTCTTCAGGAACATGGGTCACTTTTCCATGGGGTCACTCCTTCAGGAATTCCTCCAACTTCCATGGGGTCAGTTCTTCAGGAACTGCTCCAACATGGATCACTTTTCCAGGGAGTCTTTCCTTCAGGAACTGCTCCAGTGTGGGTCACTCTTCCATGGGATCAGTCCTTCGGGAACGTGGGTCACTTTTCCATGGGAACAATCCTTCAGGAATTCCTCCAACTTCCATGGGTTTGGTTGCTCTATTCCCAGCAAACAGTCTGTTTACTGGAGATGGAGATGACCTGTGGATTGAGACAGGACAGGGACCAGCTTGGGTGAAAAACCTGATTTTTGGAGCACTCAAGAGCTGTCATTTCCCCCTGAGAAATCACAAATTCCAGGTTTAGCTAAAGGAATGTGAGGTTGGAATATTTCTTGGAGCTGTTTGTGGTGACTCTGGTGTATCCTCAGCTCTGGATATCCTGGTCCCAAAAGCTGGATTCTTCTGCCAGATCTGCTCCCTCTTCTACGCCGACGAGCCCTCCATGATCAACCACTGCAGGACCTCCTTGCACCGGCAGAACATGGAGGTACCGCCCGGGAAAACGGGAATATCCCCCCAAATCCTTGGAATTCACCCTTCACGGGGTTTGGGAATACACAGCCCCTGGGAATATGGGATATTTTTATTCCGTGCCCTGATTGTGGGGAATCCTGATCCCTGAGGTTTGGCCACGTTCCCTTCAGGGAGCTTCCCATGTCATCCCGGGAACCAAATTTGGGGTTTTATGGGACAAATCCCACCTTGGCAGTGGGAGGAGCCGACTGAACGTGGTTTATGGGGATGATCCTGGAATATCCCTGCAGCTCTTCCTCTTTTTCCCCATCCACAGAAATTCATGGCCAAGCAGCAGGACAGCGGCGGGGAAGAGCCGAGCTCCAGGTGATGGGAGCACGGAAGGAGCTCCCCAGGAACGACGACACTTTGGGGGCCAGTCAGTTCCGTGTCCTTGGATTTCCTTTGTCATTTGGGGTCGGGAAGGAGCATCCACGGTGTAAAATAATTGGAGCTGGGAACAGACTAAACCCAAACCCGCTGGGGAGGTTGGATTTGTGTCTCCGATCGTCCGACGTGGGAGAGATCGAGCCAGGAAATAAATGTTCTTACTGTATAGTTACCCCAGGGCTTGAGTTTTGGGGTCGTTCCTTGGGGGTTTGGTTCAAGTCTGGATGGTGTTGGAGATCCAGGGGATTGGTGAGGATGGATCCAGTGGAGAGCTGGGAAGGGTCTGGAGCACCAGGAGCGGCTGAGGGTGCTGGGGAAGGTCTCAGCCTGGAGAAAAGGGGGAGCAGGGAGGACCTTGTGGCTCTGCACAACTCCCTGAAATCCTGGAGCCAGGTGGGAGTTGGGATCTGCTCCCAGGGAGCAGGGACAGCATGAGCAGGAACGGCCTCAAGCTGTGCCAGCAGAAGTTCAGGTTGGACATTGGGAATTTTCCTCCTGGAAAGGGCTGGCAGTGGTGAAACCTCCATCCCTGGAGGGATTTAACACCCTGTGGATGTGGCACTTGGGGACACGATCAGTGGTGGCCTTGGCAGTGCCAGGGGACAGTTGGACTCGATGGTCTCAGCGGGTTTTTCCAACCCAAACAATTCCATGATTCCATGAGTCCCTACCCTGCACCCAACCTGCCCCAAGCACAACCTGGAGCACTCAACCCTTCCTGGGGCTCATTCACAGCTGACAGAGCTGCAGCAGCAATTCCATTAATTCCATTAATTCCGTTAATTCCATTAATTCCATTAATTCCTTTAATTCCTTTGCTCATGGCCAGGACGTGGAGCTCCTGCTGCCTTTTTGGGCAGCACACAGCAGCTATTTCTTCTCCCCATGGGCTTCACCAGATGGGTCAGAAAGGGAAACATGGATTAACTCCCTGGGAATTCTGAACTTCTCTGAGGTGGGATCAGTGCTGGGGTCGAGAGAGCAGCCGTGGGTGTGGGAAAGGCCCTTGGCAGGTCTTGATCAATGAAGTCTTTCCCACTGGGACAACTCTTGGTGGATGAAGTCTTCCCATTGGGACAGAGTTTTGGCATTCCCTTGATGCTGCTCTTGGTGGCTCTTGGTTTCCCCTTGGCACGGATCTCGGTCAGTGAATTCTTCCATGTGGGACATCTCCTGGTTGGTGGATTCTTCCATTTGGGACATCTCTTGGTTGAGGGATTCTTCCATTTGAGACATCTCTTCGTTGATGGTTTCTTCCATGTGGGACATCTCTTGGTTGATGGATTCTTCCATTTAGAACGTCTCCTGGTTGATGGATTCTTCCATGTGGGACATCTCCTGGTTGATGAAGCCTTCCCACTGGGACATCTCCTGGTTGATGAATTCTTCCATTTGGGACATCTCCTGGTTGATTAAATCTTCCCATTGGGCCAGACTTTTGTATCCATCGACCTTCCCTTGGCACCATTCTTGGTGTCTCTTGGCTTTTCCTTGGCACAGCTCTTGGTCAATGAAGTTTTCCATGTGGGACATCTCTTGGTTGCTGAAATCGTTGATTTGGGACATCTCCTGGTTGATAAATTCTTCCATTTGGGACATTTCCTGAATAATTAAATCTTCCCATTGGGCCAGACTTTTGTATCCATCGACCTTCCCTTGGCACCGTTCTTGGTGTCTCTTGGCTTTTCCTTGGCACAGCTCTTGGCTGGTCAGGTCTTCCATTTGGGACATCTCCTGGTTGACCAAGTCTTCCCATTGGGACACACTTTTGTATCCATTGACTCCCCCCTGGCACAGCTCTGGATCTCTTTGGACTTCCCATTGGCACAGCTTTTGGGATGTTTCGGCTTTCCCTCGGTCACTGAGGTCTTCTCCATGGGACCTCCCTTGGCTGATGAAGTCTTCCCACTGGGACAGATCTTTGTGTCCATTGGCTTCTCCTTGGCACCACTCTTGGGATCCATTGGATTCCCTTTGGCACCACTCTTGGGATCCATTGGATTCCCTTTGGCAATGCTCTTGGGATCCATTGGATTCTCCTTGGCACCACTCTTGGGATCCGTTGGCTTCTCCTTGGCACCACTCTTGGGATCCATTGGATTCCCTTTGGCACCACTCTTGGGATCCATTGGCTTCTCCTTGGCACCACTCTTGGGATCCATTGGATTCTCCTTGGCACCATTCGTGGGATCTGTTGGCTTCTCCTTGGCGCAATTCTTGGGATCCATTGGATTCCCTTTGGCACCACTCTTGGGATCCATTGGCTCTTCCATGGCACAATTCTTGGGATCCATTGGCTTCTCCTTGGCACCACTCTTGGGATCCATTGGCTTCTCCATGGCACAATTCTTGGGATCCATTGGCTTCTCCTTGGCACCACTCTTGGGATCCATTGGCTTCTCCATGGCACCACTCTTGGGATCCATTGGCTTCTCCTTGGCACAGCTCTTGGGATCCATTGGCTTCTCCTTGGCACCGCTCTTGGGATCCATTGGATTCCCTTTGGCACCACTCTTGGGATCCATTGGATTCTCCTTGGTACCACTCTTGGGATCCATTGGACTCCCTTTGGCACAACTCTTGGGATCCGTTGGCTTCCCCTTGGCACAACTCTTGGCTGATGAATTCTTCCCATCGGGACAGATCCTCGTCTCCGTTGCCTTGCCCTTGGCACAGCTCCTGGTGTCTCCTGCCTTTCTCCTGGCACAGCTCCTGGTCGATGAATTCCTCCATTTGGGACATCTCTCGGCTGACTAAGTCCAACCATCGGGACAGATCTTTGTATCCATGGACGTGCCCCTGGCTCGGCCCTTGGGATGCCCATGGATCTCGGGGACCGCAGGCTTCCTGCTCCTCCTGCTCCATGGCCAACATCTCCTGTCCCTCCTGGCATCAGAGGCTCTGCAGCCCCTGGGCCAGCCTGGAGCTGGGATTCACCTTCTCCAGGGGCATCTCCAGAGGGATCCAGGAGCTGCTGCTGCTTCCAGGGCTCTCCTGGGAACGGCCCTGAACCCTTTGGGGTCACACTGGGATCTGGGTGGGGCACAGCTCCTGCGTCACAGAGGGACAACCCAACTGTGGGACCTTCTGGAACCTTCTGGAACCATCTAGAACCTTCTGGAACCGTCTGGAACCTTCTGGGTGTGCAGGAGAGGTTGTCCCCCACAGGAAGGACGGGGCCATCCAGAGACACACCTGAGAAGTGAGAACCTGAGGGAGGTTCAGCCAGGGCAGGAGCAATCCCAGACTCGAGCTGGGAGCATCCCAGGGGACACGGGGACAGTGACACGGCCTGGAGGGGACTGTCCCCATTGCTTGCGGGGTGCCGTGGGGTCACCTCTTCCCGAGGGAATTCCTGCCGGGAAAAGCCACGGCGCCTTTAAGGCGTCTCCAAGCCGGGCTGTGGCAGCCCCTGCGCTGCTCCAGGAAATTCCTGACATCCCGGGACGCGCTGAGCCAGCGGGAATGGCGGGGCTGGGCCTGCGCCTTGGCCCCGGGACAGCGGGAACGGCGCCAGGAGCGGGGCCGGCGGCTCTGCAAACCTCGAAAGTGCCGGGGCTGAGCCTCGAGAGAAGGCAGGAGCTGCCCGAGCCACGAACAAAAGCCTTTGGAATCGGGCTGGGAATGCTGCGGCCCCTGCCCGGCCCCGCGCCAGCCCTGCTGTCCCTGCTGTCCCTGCTGTCCCCTGCTGTCCCTGCTGTCCCTGCTGTCCCTGCTGTCCCCTGCTGTCCCTGCTGTCCCTGCTGCCAGCCTGGCACGGCGGAGGATGATGGATCCAAAGGATCCAAAGGATCCAGGAGCATCCCCCGGGTGCCGCAGAGCCGTGGGGGTACCCTGGTCCCACTCCTTCCTCAGCCCGGGCACGGCTCCGGGACAGCCCCAGAGGGAGCGGGGATGGGGACAAGGGACGGGGATGGGGACAAGGGACGGGGATGGGGACAGGGGACAGGGATAGGGGACAAGGGACAGGGATAGGGGACAAGGGACGGGGATGGGGACAAGGGACGGCGGTGGCAGCGGTGCCAGCACGCGCCTGCAGAAAATCCCAATAAAAGAAGGAAAAAGTCGAGCCGGGAAAGTCTTTTTGGGGCGGAAAACGAGCGCGCGTGAGACCCCAGGCGGGGTCGGGGGGGAAGCAGGACCCAGATCCCTTCCCCGGCCCCCAGACCCCTTCCCTGGCCCCCAGACCCGCACCCCCGGCCCCCAGACCCCTTCCCTGGCCCCCAGACCCCTTCCCCGACCCCCACCCGGAGCACCCCCGAGGGTTCGGGGCCGGTGCCCGCCCCTCGCCGCCGGTTTCGGCCCCGCTCCGCCCGCAGCGGCGGCTCCGGGTCCTGCCGGGTCCTGCCGGGTCCTGCCGGGTCCCCGGGCTCGGCCGGGGCAGGAGGAGGAGGAGGAGGGGGAGGAGGACTCTGAGGAGCCCCCGCAGACCCCCCGGGCCCTCCCCGACGTGGTGGTGGCACAGCGGGGACACTGCGGGGGGGGCTGGGGACACTGCGGGGACACTGCGGGGACACGGTGGGGACACTGCGGGGACACGGTGGGGACACGGGGCAGGTGAAGAGGCAGGACCTGTGTCCCCCGTGCGAGGGCTCCGGTGACACGGGGAGCGGAACGGGGCCGTTGAACGGAGCGGGGCGGGGCGGGGGTCCCGGGCAGGAAGCGAGTGGGGGTCGGGAGGGGGCGGGGGCGGGGAGGGGCCGGGACCGGGACCGGCAGGGACCGGCAGGAGCGGGCAGGGACCGGCAGGGACCGGCAGGAGCGGGCAGGGACCGGCAGGGACCGGCGGGGCCGCGGCCATGCCGGGCTTGCCCCTCGCCCCTCTGCTGCTGCTGCTCCTGCTGGGCCCCCCCGCGCCCCCCGTCCGTGCCGCCCCTCGCCCCCGCGGGCTGCCGACCCCTCCCCAGCCCGGCCGGACCCGCGGCACGGGGGTGGGCACGGCCAAGGGCACGGCCACGGGACCCCCCAAACCCAGCGTGACACCCCCCCCGAGGGGCACCACGGCCCCCCCCTCGAGGGCCACCACCACGGGACCCCCGAAAGCCAGCGGGGTGTCCCCCACAAGGGGCACCACCACGGGACCCCCGAAGGGCACCACGGGACCCCCGAAGGGCACCACAGCCCCCCCGGTTCGTGCCAGCGGGACCCCCCCCGGCCCCTCCCGGGGGGCTGCGCTCACAGGTAGGAGCTGGGGGGGGCTCGGGGGGTGCTGGGAGAGGCTTCC
Source organism: Vireo griseus (assembly GCA_035047045.1). Classification (NCBI taxonomy): domain Eukaryota; kingdom Metazoa; phylum Chordata; class Aves; order Passeriformes; family Vireonidae; genus Vireo; species Vireo griseus. The sequence continues at coordinate 71,307,643 of JAWWMJ010000184.1, forward strand.
ATGGGGGGCAGGGGGTGGGGGCGATGGCAGTGCCAGGCTCTGGAGGTGTCCCCACCCCCCCCGGGGGGGCTGCGTGAGTGGTGCCAGCCCCCCCTCCCTGGCATCGCCGCAGCCCCAGCGCAGGAGGTGCCGGCGGTGAGGAGGAGGAAGGTGGTGAAGAAGAAGGTGGTGAAGAAGAAGAAGGTGGTGAAGAAGAAGCCGGACCCTCCCCAGGAGCCCTGTACGTGCCCTGGGTGTGGGTGGCCATGGGCACTGTCACCGAGGCTGTGCCACCTCCTGGGTGTGGGTGGCCCTGGGCACTGTCACCGAGGCTGTGCCACCCCCTGGGTGTGGGTGGCCCTGGGCACTGTCACCCCTGGGTGTGGGTGGCCCTGGGCACTGTCACCCCTGGGTGTGGGTGACCCTGGGCACTGTCACCCCTGGGTGTGGGTGGCCCTGGGCACTGTCACCTGCACGCAGAGCTGGCCCTGGCACGGAGGGCACCCGGGGGCTTAGGCAGGTGCCAGCCCCGTCCCTGGGTGACCCCGAGCCCGCTGTGCCCCCAGCGTGCCCCCCGCTCGGGCTGGAGTCCCTGCGGGTGCTGGACGAGCAGCTCCTGGCATCGAGCCACAAACGGCACGGGCTGGGCGCGCACCGGGGCCGGCTCAACATCCAGGTACGGCCGGGAGTGCCCGGGGAGTGCCAGGGGTGTGCCAGGGAGTGCCAGGGGAGTGCCAGGAGTGTGCCAGGAGTGCCCGGGGAGTGCCAGGAGTGTGCCAGGGGAGTGCCCGGGGAGTGCCAGGAGAACTAGGGGTGTGCCAGGGGTGTGCCAGGAGTGCCAGGAGTGCCAGGAGTGTGCCAGGAGTGTGCCAGGAGAACCAGGGGCGTGCCAGGAGTGTGCCCGGGGTGTGCCCGGGGTGTGCCAGGGGAGTGCCAGGGGAGTGCCAGGGAGTGCCCGGGGAGTGCCAGGGTGTGCCCGGGGAGTGCCCGGGGAGTGCCAGGAGTGTGCCAGGAGTGTGCCAGGGGGGTGCCAGGAGTGTGCCAGGGGTGTGCCCGGGGTGTTCCAGGAGTGCCAGGAGTGTGCCCGGGGTGTGCCAGGAGTGCCAGGAGAACCAGGGGTGTGCCAGGAGTGCCCGGGGAGTGCCCGGGGAGTGCCAGGAGAACTAGGGGTGTGCCAGGAGTGTGCCAGGAGTGTGCCAGGAGTGTGCCCGGGGTGTGCCAGGAGTGCCAGGGGTGTGCCAGGCGTGTGCCAGGAGTGTGCCAGGGGTGTGCCAGGGGTGTGCCAGGAGTGTGCCAGGAGTGTGCCAGGGGTGTGCCAGGGAGTGCCAGGAGTGCCCGGGGAGTGCCCGGGGAGTGCCCGGGGAGTGCCAGGGAGTGCCAGGGAGTGCCCGGGGAGTGCCAGGGGTGTGCCCGGGGTGTGCCAGGAGTGTGCCAGGCTGGGGGTGTGTTTGGCTGTCACCTGCCTGGTGTGTGGCACACGAGTGTCACAGAGGCTCCCCAGCGCTGCCCCCTCCCTCCCCTGTGGCCACCGCAACCCTCGAGCCCTCGCCATGACAGCGGTGCCACCACCCCTGTGCCACCCCTCCTATGCCACCACCCCTGTGCCACCACCCTTATGCCACCACCCCTGTGCCACCACCCCTGTGCCACCACCCCAGTGTCATCCCCCCCCAGTGCCACCACCCCTGTGCTGCCACCCTGCTGCCACCACCCCAAAGAGATCACCTCGATGCTATCGCCCTGGTGCCACCACCCCTCTGCCACCACCTCGATGCCACCCCCCCGATTCCATCACCCCAATGCCACCACCTCAATGCCACCACCTCAATGCCACCACCCCGCCGCCACCACCACCCCAGTGTCACCCCCCGCTGCCACCACCCCAGTGACACTACCCCAACGACACCTCCCCGCTGCCACCACCCCACTGTCACCATCCTGCTGCCACCACCCCCTCAGTGCCACCCTCCCGGTGCCAGGGCGGGCTCTGTGGCCGTGTCCCCAGTGGTGTCCCCAGCGTGTCCCCATTCGTGTCCCCACGCCTGTCCCCAGTGGTGTCCCCAGTGGTGTCCCCAGTGGTGTCCCCAGTGGTGTCCCCAGCGGTGTCCCCACGCGTGTCCCCACGCGTGTCCCCACTCGTGTCCCCAGTGGTGTCCCCAGCGGTGTCCCCACTCCTGTCCCCAGCGGTGTCCCCAGTGGTGTCCCCAGTGGTGTCCCCAGTGGTGTCCCCGGTGGTGTCCCCAGTGGTGTCCCCAGTGTTGTTCCCAGCGGTGTCCCCACTCGTGTCCCCACGCGTGTCCCCAGCGGTGTCCCCAGCGGTGTCCCCAGCGGTGTCCCCACGCGTGTCCCTCCCGCAGTCAGGGCTCTCTGATGGCGATGCCTACGATGGCGGCTGGTGCGCGGCCCACGCGGACCGCGGGCAGTGGCTGCAGGTGGACGCTCAGCGCCTCACTCGCTTCACCGGCGTGGTCACCCAGGGCCTCAACTCCATCTGGACGTGAGCCCACGCGGGGATTTGGGGCGGGGGGCGCGCGGAGAGGGGACCCCCACCCAATGAACCACCCCCCCCCCCGTGTCCCCCAGGTACGATTGGGTGACGTCCTACAAGGTGCAGGTCAGCAATGACAGCCACGCGTGGGTGCCGAGCCGCAACGGCAGCGAGGAGGCGGTGGGTGCTGGGCTGGGGGGTGGGGGGACCCCCGGGGGGCACCCCCGGATCGAGAGGGGTCATGGGGGGTGGGTGGGAGCGGGGGGACCCCCGGGGTGGCACCCCCAGACACTGTGGGGTCATGGGGGGTGACAGTTACAGGAGGGACCCTCGGGGTGGCACCCCCAGAGTGAGTGGGGTCATGGAGAGTGGGTGGGAGAGGGGGGACCCCCGGGGTGGCACCCCCAAACCGAGTGGGGTCACGGGGAGGTGACAGTGACAGGGGGACCCCCGGGGTGACACCCCCGGATTGAGTGGGGTCATGGGGAGTGGGTGGGACTGAGGGGACCCCCGGGGTGGCACCCCCAGACACTGTGGGATCACGGGGAGGTGACAGTGCCAGGAGGGACCCTCGAGGTGGCACCCCCGGATCGAGAGGGGTCATGGAGGGTGACAATGACAGGGGGACCCCCGGGGTGACACCTCCGGATCGAGAGGGGTCATGGGGAGTGGGTGGGACTGAGGGGACCCCCGGGGGGGCACCCCCAGACACTGTGGGGTCATGGGGAGGTGACAGTGACAGGAGGACCCCCGGTGTGACACCTCCGGATTGAGTGGAGTCATGGGGGGTCGGTGGGAGCGGGGGGACCCCCGGGGTGGCACCCCCGGATCGAGAGGTGACAGTGACAGGGAGACCCCCGGGGTGACACCCCGGGATTAAGTGGGGTCATGGGGAGTGGGTGGGACTGAGGGGACCCCCGGGGTGGCACCCCCAGACACTGTGGGGTCACGGGGAGGTGACAGGGAGCAGTAACCCTTTGTGCGGTAATTAATTATGGCGGGCGGGGCTGAGCGTGGTGGGTGGGTTAATTAAGGTGGGAGGTTAATTGTGCCGGGGGAGAGTGGGTTAATTACGTCAGGGTTAATTGCGCTGGAGGCTGATTGTGCTGGGGTTAACCGTGCCAGGAGGGATAACCACGGCAGGGGGGGTTAATTATGCCAGGGTTAATTAACCTGGGGATTAATTGTGCTGGAATTAACCATGCCAGGTGAGTTAACCGTGCCAGGAGGCGTTAATTATGCCAGGGTTAATTGTCCGGGGGGTTAATTATGCCGGAATTAATCATGCCAGGTGAGTTAACCATGCCAGGGAGAGTTAATTATGCCAAGGTTAATTATCCTGGGTGTTAATTGTGCTGGAATTAACCATGCCAGGTGAGTTAACCATGCCAGGGAGAGTTAATTATGCCAGGGTTAATTAACCTGGGGATTAATTGTGCTGGAGCTAACCATGCCAGGTGAGTTAACCATGCCAGGGAGGGTTAATTATGCCAGGGTTAATTATCCTGGGGGTTAATTGTGCTGGAATTAACTGTGCCAGGTGTGTTAACCATGCCGGGGGGGTTAATTATGCCAGGGTTAATTATCCGGGGGGTTAATTGTGCTGGAATTAACCATGCCAGGTGAGTTAACCATGCCAGCTGGGATGACCATTCCAAGGGTTAACCGTGCCAGGGGGGATAACCACGCTGGGAAGGGAGTTAATTATGCCAAGGTTAATTATCCTGGGGATTAATTGTGCTGAAGCTAACCATACCAGGTGAGTTAACCATGCCGG
>JAWWMJ010000184.1:71348750-71368464 GCA_035047045.1 Vireo griseus
GGATGGGATGGGATGGGATGGGATGGGATGGGATGGGATGGGATGGGATGGGATGGGGTGGGGTGGGATGGGATGGGGTGGGATGGGGTGGGATGGGGTGGGATGGGGTGGGATGGGGTGGGATGGGGTGGGACATCCTAGGCTCACCTGGGAGCTGCTGCTCAGAGCACTGGGCAGGAGCCTCCTCTGGGGTCACCTTGGGGTGTGTCACCTCCTCTGGGGTCACTCCAGGGGTCACCTCTGGGGTCACTCCGGGGGTCACCTCTGGGACCACCTCAGGAGTCACCTCCTTGGGGGTCACCTCGGGGGTCACCTCTGGGCTCAGGGCCAGGCTGAGCCTCTCCAGCCGCCTGTTCTCCTGCTCCTCCCGAATCCCCGAATCCCAGAACTGGGGTTCCCCCTGCACCTCTGGGGTTCCCTGGCACCTCTGTGCCCCTGCAGGGGTGGTTTTGGGGACTGTCCCCATCCCCAGCTGGGCAGTGATGGCCTCGGCTCGCTGCCGGCTCAGCTCCTCCCGTTCCACCTCCATGTCCAGTGCCGCCAGCTCGGCCAGCAGCGCCTGCGAGGCTGCAGGTGACACCGGGGGACGTTGGGGACACCGGGATGGGGACAAAGGAAAGGGACAATGGGATGGGGACACTGGGAGGGGACACAGGGAGGGACTCTGGGATGGGACACCAGAGATGGACACCGGGATGGGACACTGGGATGGGACACTGGGATGGGGACAAAGAATTGGGACACCAGGGAGGGACACTGGGATGGGACATGGGGATGGGACACTGGGATGAGACACCAGGATGGGACACCGGGATGGGACACTGGGATGGGACACTGGGATGGGACACTGGGATGGGACACTGGGATGGGGACACCGGGATGGGACATGGGGAAGGGACACTGGGAAAGGACAGGGCTCACCTTGCTCCAGCTGGGCCAGCCGAGCCTCGGTGTCACCTGGCTCCGGCTCCAGGGGTGGGTGGTGCTGCGGGAAAAATGGGAACGAGGCACTGGGTTGGTGCAGTGTTCCATCGGCACGGAATTCCATCAGCACGACAGTGACAAATGGCACAGTGTTGTCACGGCACGGCATCGTCATGGCATGGAATGGCCTTGGAATGGAATTCCATTAGGATGGAATGGCCTTGGGATGGAATGGTCCTTGGAATGAAATGGCCTTGAAATGGAATTCCATTGGCATGGAATGGCCTTGGGATGGAATGGTCCTTGGAATGAAATGGCCTTGGAATGGAATTCCATTGGCATGGAATGGCCTTGGAAAGGAATTCCATTGGGATGGAATGGCCTTGGAACGGAATTCCATTGGGATGGAATGGCCTTGGGATGGAATTCCATTCGCACAGCATTCCATTGGCACAGCAGTGGCAAATGTCACAGTGTTGTCACGGCACGGAATTGTCATGGCATGGAATGGCCTCGGGATGGAATTCCATTGGCATAGCGTTCCATTGGAATGGCACCGTTTGGCACGGCACCGCTTTGGCACAGCATTCCATTGGCACAGCATTCCACCGGTGTGGAATTCCATCGGCCTGGCACCGGCAGGATTTTCCATTAGAATTCCATTGGCACCGGCAGGATCTTCCTTTGGAATTCCATTGTGATTCCACTGGCGAGCCCTGAGCCACCAGGACGCTGCCAGCGCTGGGGACACTGTGCCGGTGTCACCTCCCCCTTCATCCCCCCGAGTTATGGGATTAGGAGGGGGGAAATCCGATGGAAAACGAGCTGGGAAGCAGGAAAACAAACCCAGAAGCAGGAAAATGAGCCTGGAAGTGATACCTGTCCAGCATCTTCATCATCATCATCCTCCTCCTCCTCGGACTCCAGGATGGCTGCGGGGACCTGACCTGGGAGCGTGGTGACACCGAGGGTGACCAGTGGGGACAGGACAATCCCTGGCACCCCTGGGTGTCCCCTCATCCCTGATATGGGATCAAGGACATCCCTCATTCCCAGATGCCCCTCGGAATTTTGGGGTTTGGGGAGCGGAGGTCCCCAACTCCCCCCTCAAGCAGCTCCCGGACCTTTCCCACAATCCCTGATCCGACTCTGGAATTCCCAATCCCACCCCTTTTTTCCCATACCTCCCTCTCCCCCCACCCCCCAGACCCAATTCTGGCCTGGTTTCACTCCTCTCCAACCCCAAAACCCCACTCGTGACCCTCTCCCTCCCAAAAACCACCCCCCCAGGAGGTTCCCCCTTACCCAGGAGTTGCCCCCCGAGTCCCTCCCAGGTCCAGGCCATGCCTGGGGCACCCCAAAACCTCCGAGATCTGGGGGGTGCCGCCCTCTCCTCGCCGCTGCCTCCTCGTCCTCACTGCCCTACAGGGAAGTGAAACCGTCTCCCCTTCGCCCTCTCTCCTCTCTCCTCCCTCCTCCGGGGGGGCCCCGAGCTCCCCAATCCCACAGCAGGAAGCGAAACCCGACCGTGAGATGTTGGGATTTTCCACCAGCGGGGCACCCCTAAAATCCAGAATTTAGGTGAGGGGTTCGGCTCAGGGGGTGGGAATTTTATGGCCATGGGAGGAAATATGGGAGCAAAAAATGGGTTTTGGTCACCAGGGTGGTTTTTCACCAAAAAAAGGAGATTTTTCCCAATTTTAGGGCACCAGACCTGGTGGAAAAAGGGAATTTGTAGGGATTTGGGAGGTTTGGAGGAGCTGCAGCTCAGGGATGGGAATTCCACAGCCACAGAAGGAAATATAAGAGCAAAGATGACCAGGGTGGTTTATTCACCAAAGAAATGGGATTTCTCCCGAATTTAGGATACCAGACCCAGTGGAAAAAGGGAATTTGTATGGATTTGGGGGGTTTTGAGCAGCTGCAGGTCAGGGGGTGGGAATTCCATGGTCATGGAAGGAAATATTGGAGCAAAAATGGGATTTTGGTGACCAGGGTGGTTTATTCACCAAAAAAAAGGAATTTATCCCAATTTTAGGACACCAGCCCCTGTGGAAAAAGGGGTTTTGTAGGGATTTGGGAGGTTTTGAGGAGCTGCAGGTTATGGAATGGAAATTCCATTACCATGGAAGGAAATATCGGAGCAAAAAAGGGGTTGGGTGACCACAGTGGTTTATTCACCAAAAAAATGAGATTTCTCCCAATTTTAGGGCACCAGACCTGGTGGAAAAAGGGGTTTTGTAGGGATTTGGAAGGTTTGGAGGAGCTGCAGCTCAGGGGGTGGGAATTCCACCACCACGGAAGGAAATATCGCAGCAAAGAAAGGGTTTTGGTGATCATGGTGGTTCATTCACCAAAAAAAAGGCATTTCTCCCAAATTTAGGGCACCAACCCCAGTGGAAAAAGGGGATTTGTTGGGATTTGGGAGGTTTTGAGGAGCTGCAGCTCAGAGGGTGGGAATTCCACTGCCACAGAAGGAAATATCGCAGCAAAGAAGGGGTTTTGGTGACCAGGGTGGTTTATTCACCAAAAAAATGGGATTTCTCCTGAATTTAGGATGCTAATTCTGGTGGAAAGTAGGATTTGTTGGGATTTGGGAGGTTTTGAGGAGCTGCAGCTCAGGGGGAAGGAATTCCATGGCCATGGAAGGAAATATCGGAGCAAAAAAAGGGTTGGGTGACCACGGTGGTTAATTCATAAAAAAAAATTATTTTAGGGCACCCGCCCTGGTGGAAAAAGGGGAATTTGTAGGGATTTGGGAGGTTTTGAGGAGCTGTAGCTCAGGGGGAAGGAATTCTGCCATCAGAGATGGAAATATGGGAGCAAAAACTGGGTTTTGGTGACCACGGTGGTTTATTCACCAAAAAAATTGAATTTCTCCTGATTTTAGGACACCAGCCCTGGTGGAAAAGAGGATTTGTAGGGATTTGGGGGATGTTGAGGAGCTGCAGCTCAGAGGGTGGGAATTCCACAGCCACAGAAGGAAATACAAGAGCAAAGATGGGGATTTGGTGACCACGGTGGTTTATTCACTAAAAAAATGGGATTTCTCCCGATTTTAGGACATCAGCTTCACCCAAAAAAGGGGATTTGTTGGGATTTGGGGTCACAGGGCCGTGCCCTGCTCGGGCGCCTTGGCCTCGCGGGGGTAGAACTCGGCCAGGATGTTCTCGGGGATGCGCTTGAGGAGCTGCTTGGGGAAGATGCGCAGGAGCTGCCAGCCGATGTCCAGCGACTCGAAGACGCTGCGGTTCTCGTAGGGACCTGGCAGGAGAAGGGGGTTGAAAATTCCAGGGTGCCCGAGGGGCTCTGCCTGATCCCGAATCCCAAATCCCAAAGCTCAGGACTCACCCTGGGAGATGAAGTGCTTCTCGAATTTGTGGAGGAACTCCAGGTAGAGGAGGTCGTCGGCGGACAGAGCCTCCTCGCCCACCACGGCCTTCATGGCCTGCACGTCCTTGCCGATGGCGTAGCAGGCGTACTGCGGGATCCAGGGATGGATCAGGATGGATTGGGATGGATCAGGATGGATCGGGATGGATCGGGATGGATCGGGATGGGCACAGAGCCCACAGCCCGGCTGGTGCCACCCGGGGACAGCTCCCACTATCCCAGGTGGATCCAAGTCCATCCAACCTGGCCTTGGACATTCCCAGGGATCCAGGGGCAGCCACAGCTGCTCTGGGAATTCCAGCCTAGCCCCTCCCCACCCTCCCACACAGCAATTCCTCATTCCCAAATCCCACCTAAATCTCCCCTTTTCCAATCTGAAGCCATTCCCTCCTGTCCCTCCATCCCTTGGCCCCAGTCCTTCTCCAGCTCTCCTGGAGCCCCTTCAGGAATCCGAGGATTCCCTGGAATTTTCCCTTCTCCAGGGGAACATTCCCAGCTCTCCCAGCCCAGCTCCAGAGCACAGGGGCTCCAGAATCCTGGAATGGTTTGGGAGGGAAGTGACCTTAAATCCCATCCCATTCCCACACCATCCATGGGCAGGGACAGCTCCTACTATCCCAGCTGGATCCAAGCCCCAATGTCCAACCTGGCCTTGGACACTCCCAGGGATCCAGGGGCAGCCACAGCTTCTTCAGCAATTCCATCCCAGCATCCCAGCCCAAGCTCCCCTTTCCCAGTGGGAAGCCATTCCCTGCCTCCTGTCCTTCCATCCCTTATCCCAAATCCCTCTCCAGCTCTCCTGGAGCCCCTTTAGGAACTCTGAGGATTCTCTGGAATTTTCCCTTCTCCAGGGGAACATTCCCAGCTCTCCCAGCCTGCCTCCAGCTGGGAGAATCTCCCTCTGGATTCGCTCCAGCAGCTCCACATCCTCCAGATGTTATCCAGGAGGGCTCTGAAGTGACCAACTCCACCCTCCCTGCCCGAGTGTCCCCAAGGCCTCACCAGCTGGTTGGACACATCCCCGTGGTCCTTCCTGGTCATTCCCTCTCCGATGGCTGATTTCATCAGCCGGGATAGGGAGGGCAGAACGTTGATGGGGGGGTAGATCTGTAGGGTGAGAGGGACCCCAAAATCCATCCAGACCTGTGGGACCTCAACCCAACCCTCAGCATCCCCATCCTGATGTTCCTGGGTGGTTTCCAGCCCCCGGTGGGGGTTGGATCCATCCCTGGATCCTGTTGGGAAGAGGGTTTGGGAACCTGTGTGACCCCACCCCAACCCTCAGCATCCCCATCCTGATGCTCCCAGGTGGTTTCCAGCCCCGGTGGGAGTTGGATCCATCCCTGGATCTGGCTGGGAAAGGGAATTTGGGAACGAACCTGGCAGTTGTGGATGGGGTAGATGGGGGGGTAGATCTGTAGGGCGAGAGGGACCCCAAAATCCATCCAGCCCTGTGGGACTTCACCTCAACCCAACCCTCAGCATCCCCATCCCAATGTTCCCGGATGGTTTCCAGCCCCAGTGGAAGTTGGATCCATCCCTGGATTTGGACAGGAAAGGGGATTTGGGAATTTGTGGGACCCCACCCCAATCCTCGGCATCCCCATCCCGATGCTCCCAGGTGGTTTCCAGCCCCAGTGGGAGTTGGATCCATCCCTGGATCCTGTTGGGAAGGGGGTTTGGGAATGAATCTGGTGGTTGATGGGGGGGTAGATCTGTAGAGGAAGAACCACCCCAAAATCCATCCAGCCCTGTGGGACCCCACCTCAACCTTTGGCATCCCCATCTCGATGTTCCCGGGTGGTTTCCAGCCCCAGTGGGAGTTGGATCCATCCCTGGATCCAGTTGGGAAGGGGGTTTGGGAATGAACATGGCAGTTGTGGATGGGGTAGATGGGGGGGTAGATCTGTAGAGTGAGAGGGACTCCAAAATCCATCCAGCCCTGTGGGACCCCACCTCAACCCAACCCTCAGCATCCCCATCCCGATGTTTCCAGGTGGTTTCCAGCCCCAGTGGGGGTTGAATCCATCCCTGGATCCAGTTGGGAAAGGGGTTTGGGAACCTGTGGGACCCCACCCCCACCCTCGGCATCCCCATCCTGATGTTCCTGGATGGTTTCCAGCCCCGGTGGGGGTTGGATCCATCCCTGGATCCTGTTGGGAAGGGGGTTTGGGAATGAATCTGGTGGTTGATGGGGGGGTAGATCTGTAGAGGAAGAACCACCCCAAAATCCATCCAGCCCTGTGGGACCCCACCCCAACCCTTGGCATCCCCATCCCGATGTTCCCGGGTGGTTTCCAGCCCCAGTGGGAGTTGGATCCATCCCTGGATCCTGTTGGGAAGGGGGTTTGGGAATGAACCTGGTGGTTGATGGGGGGGTAGATCTCTAGGGCGAGAGGGACCCCAAAATCCATCCAGCCCTGTGGGACCCCACCTCAACCCAACCCTCGGCATCCCCATCCTGATGTTCCTGGGTGGTTTCCAGCCCCCGGTGGGCGTTGGATCCATCCCTGGATCCATCTGGGAAGGGGGTTTGGGAACGAACCTGGCGGTTGTGGAGCTGCCGGTCCACGTAGATCTGGCCCTCAGTGATGAAGCCCGTGAGGTCCGGGATGGGGTGGGTGATGTCTGGGGTAGGGGGGGACAAAGGGGGTCGTGAGCCCCAAAAGTGGGGCTGGCAGCTCAGCTGGACACAGGACACCCCCACACACATCTGTGGGGTCACCGGGGTGGCACAGCCCCCACTGGGGTCAGCAGGAGGGGTTTTGGTGTCACCCCTCCTGTCCTGGAGCTGGGGACCCCAAATGAGAGGTGTCAAGGGAGTCGTTGGGGACGTGGGGAAGCCTCAGATCCTAAATCAGCACAGCAACGTTGCCACCCCAAAAGGAGCTCCACAAATCCGGGTTGAACCAGAGCAATTTGGGATTTCCCCAATCCAATGAGTTAAACCCCAAAGCTGGGTTAAACCAGAACAATTTGGGATTTCCCAACCCAATGAGTTAAACCCCAAAGTTGAGTTAAACCAGAGCAATTTGGGATTTCCCCAACCCAATGAGTTAAACCAGAACAATTTGGGATTTCCCCAACACAATGAGTTAAACCAGAACAATTTGGGATTTCCCCAACACCATAAGTTAAACCCCAAATCCGGGTTAAACCAGAGCAATTTGGGATTTCCCCAACCCAATGAGTTAAACCACAGCAATTTGGGATTCCCTAACTCAATGAGTTAAACCTCAAAGCTGAGTTAAACTCCAAAGCTGGGTTAAACCAGAACAATTTGAGATTTCCCAACCCAATATATTAAACCCCAAAACCAGATTAAACCAGAACAATTTGGGATTCCCTAATCCAATAAATTAAACCAGAACAATTTGGGATTTCCCCAGCCCAATGAATTAAACCAGAGCAATTTGGGATTTCTCCAAACCAGTGAGTTAAACCCCAAAGCTGAGTTAAACCAGAACAATTTGGGATTCCCCAACCCAATGAGTTAAACCTCAAAGCTGAGTTAAACCCCAAAGCTGGGTTAAACCAGAACAATTTGGGATTTCCCAACCCAATGAATTAAACCCCAAAGCCAGGTTAAACCAGAGCAATTTGGGATTTCCTAACCCAATGAGTTAAACCCCAAAGCTGAGTTAAACCCCAAAGCTGAGTTAAACCAGAGCAATTTGGGATTTCCCCAACCCAATGAGTTAAACCAGAACAATTTGGGATTTCCCCAAACCAATGAGTTAAACCAGAACAATTTGGGATTTCCCCACCCAATGAGTTAAACCAGAGCAATTTGGGATTCCCGAAGCCAGAGTGGGGTGATCCCGATTCCCCCCGGGATTCCCGCACTCCCGTGTCCTGCTGACCATCGTTGGGCATGGTGAGGATCGGGATCTGGGTGATGGAGCCGTTCCTGCCCTCCACGCGCCCGGCGCGCTCGTAGATGGTGGCCAAATCCGTGTACATGTAGCCCGGGAAGCCACGGCGGCCAGGAACCTCCTCCCTGGCCGCTGACACCTGAGGGGTTGGGATGGGGAAGAGCTGTCAAGGCACCCCAAAACACCCCAAAACCCCCGAAGCTGTGAGGCCTGAGCAGCCCAGGCAATCCCAAAAATCCTAGGTGTGCTGGGCATCGTAGACACCCCAAATACCTCAAAAACCATGGGAACTTCAGGGGTGGTGGGCACCCCAAATACCCTGAGTTCCCCAGGTACCCCAAACACCCCAGACACCCCAAAAATCCCAAAAACCATGGGAACTTCAGGTTTGCTGGGCACCCCAAATACCCTGAGCGCTCCAGACACCCCAAACGCACCAGGCACCCCAAAAATCCCAAGACCTATGGGAATCCTCAGGTGTGCTGAGTATCCCAAGCGCTCCAGACACCCCAAATGCGCCAGGCACCCCAAAAACCCCAAGAACCATGAGAACCTCAGGGGTACTGGGCACGCTGAGCATCTTAAGTACCCCAAAAAACCCCAAGAGCTCTGGGAACCACAGATGTCCTTATCACCCTGTGACCACCCCAGGCACCCCAAACACCCCAAACCCCCTAGAACTCGAGCAACCCCTTGGCTGTCATTGTCATCCTCAGCACCCCAAAACCCCTAAACACCCCGGGCACCCTAAATACCCCCCAGGAACCCTGGAACCCCAGATGTCCTTGTCACCCTGAGCACCCCAAACCCCCCAAGAACCCTGGGAACCCCTTTGGTTGTCCTTGTCACCCTGAGCACCCCAAATCCCCCAGGAACTCTGGAATCCCAGCTGTCCCTGTCACCCTGAGCACCCCAAACTCCCCAGGAACCCCCTTGGCTATCTCTGTCACTCTGAACACCCCAAACCCCCAAAGAACCCAGGAACTCCCACTGTCCTTGTCACCCTGAGCACCCCAAACCTCCCAGGAACCCCTTTGGCTGTCCCTGTCACCCTGCGGCCACCCCGGGCTGACCTCACGGAGAGCCTCGGCGTAGGAGCTCATGTCGGTCAGGATGACCAGCACGTGCTTCTCGCACTGGTACGCCAAGAACTCGGCCGTGGTCAGAGCCAGCCGGGGCGTGATGATCCTCTCGATCCTGCGGGACACACCTAATTAGCTTAATTAGGTTAATTAGCCCCCGCAGGGCAGGTTTGGGGGTGCCGGGAGGGTGAGTAGAGGAGCCCAGCCCCGTGTGGGATTGGGGTCCCCCCACTCGTGCTGCCCCCAGGGCAGGGTTGGCAGTAGGTGGAGCAGGGGGGGACTCCCGGAATTTTGGGGTCCCCGCTCAGGGCAAGGCATTGGGGGACTCCAGGGGGACACAGAAAAGTCCTCCCCGAACTGATCCAGGCGGGATTGGGCGGGTCCTGATGGGGGGAGAGGGAAATAAGGGAAAGGAAAAAGAAGGAACAAAAGAGAGGGAGAGGGAAAAGAAGGCGGAGAGGGAGGAGGAGAAAGAAGAGAGAAGGAGAAGGAAAATTGAGGAGAAAAGAAGGAGAGAGAAGAAAGAAGGAGGAGGAAAAGGAGGGAGAAGGGAAAGGAGAAGGGGGAAGGAAAAGGAAAATGAAGGAAAATGGTGGAGAAAAGACGGAGAAAGGAGGAAAAGGGAGAAAGGAGGACAAAGGAGAAAGAAAGGAGAGGAACAAGGAAAAGGAGAAGGAGAAGAAGGAAGGAGAAAGAATAGGAAAGGAGGGAGAAGGAGGAGGAGGAAAAAGGAAAAAGGAGAAAGGAGGAGGAGGGAGAAGGAAAAGGAGAAGGAAACAGAGAAGGAAAAGGAGGGGGGGAGGAGGGAAGGAGAAAGGAGGAGGAGGAGGAGCCTGAGGCAGGGGAGGTGACGCACGTGGGGTCGTTGGCCAGGTTGAGGAAGAGGCACACGTTCTCCATGGAGCCATTCTGCTCGAAGTCCGACTTGAAGAACCGTGCAGTCTCCATGTTCACCTGCGGTGGGCGGGACACGTGGTCAGCGAGCTGGGGACATGGGGACAGGGCGGTGTTGGTGTCCCCCAGGATATCCCATCCTGTCCCCAACTCACCCCCATGGCTGCGAAGACGATGGCGAAGTTGTCCTCGTGAAAATCCATTGTGTCCTTGGATTTCTTCACCAGCCCGGCCTGGCGGCAGATCTGCGCCGCGATCTGGGGGAGGGGACAGGGACAGGGTGGCAGTGGGGACACCCTGGAGCAGCCACAGCCACCCCTGGGACCAGACACGGCCCTGCAGGTCAGGGGTCAGCAGGGTGTCCCCCCCTCGCTGTGTCCTGCCTTGCCTATGGCCACTCTTGACCTGGCAGGGATTGTTTCCATCCCATCCCATCCCATCCCGCCTCATCCCATAGATCCCATCCCATCCCATCCCATCCCATCCCATCACCATCCTCATCCTATAGATCCCATAGATCCCATTCCCATCCCCATCCCATAGATCCCATAGATCCCATAGATTCCATCTCCATTCCCATCTCATTCCCATCCCATAGATCCCATTCCCATCCCCATCCCATCCCATAGATTCCATCCCCATTCCCATTCCTATCCCATCCCCATCCCATAGATCCCATTCCCATTCCCATCCCATCCCCATTCCCATCCCATCCCCATTTCCATCCTCATCCCATCCTATCCCCATCCCATAGATCCCATAGATTCCGTCCCCATTCCCATCCCATTCCCATCCCATCCCATCCCCATTTCCATCCCCATCCCATAGATACCATTCCCATTCCCATCCCATCCCACCCCACCCCACTCTGAAATTTCCAGCCCCTCCTTCTCTGTCCCCTCTGTCCCAGCCTCTCTCCTTGAAGGCTCTGGAGATCCCCAACTCTCGGATTTAGGGACCCCAAATCATCCCAGATCCTCCCGCGCCGTGCACAGGGATCGCTGTGCCAATGGGGAAACTGAGGGACGAGCCCACAGGAGCTTCCCGACACCGAGGAGAGGTGGATCCGACCTTCCCAAATCCCTCTGTCCTCCTCTTCCCGCAATTCCCGGGTGCCCACCTCGTTGTGGGGCAGGCCGGCAGCGGAGAAGATGGGAATTTTCTGGCCGCGGGCGATGCTGTTCATGACGTCGATGGGGGAGATCCCGGTCTGGATCATCTCCTCGGGGTAGATGCGGCCATGGGGGTTGATGGGTTGGCCTGGAGTGGGGAAAAAGGAGGAATCATGGAATGGTTTGGGTGGGGAGGGGTCTTCAACCCATCCAGTCCCATACCAGGGTGCTCCAAGCGCTGTTCGGCCTGGACTTGGAGATTTCCAGGGGTGGGGCTGGAAGTGGATCCAGGGATTGCCCAGGTTGGTGCCAAAAATTGGGAAGGAACTTCTGGAGATGAGCAGGGAGCAGCTCTGGGGTGGGACGGGGACAAGCCCAGCACCTGGACGCCCTCCTGGAGCATCCCAGTGGGAATGGAGGGATGGATGGGTGGATCCATGGAGGGATGGATCCATGGATGGATGGATGGATGCATGGAGGAATGGATCCATGGATGCATGGATGGAGGGATGGATGGGTGGATCCATGGAGGGATGGATCCAGGGATGGATGGATGGATGCATGGAGGAATGGATCCATGGATGCATGGATGGAGGGATGGATGGATGGATCCATGGAGGAATGGATCCATGGATGGATGCATGGAGGAATGGATCCATGGATGGAGGGATGGAGGGATGGATGGATGGGTGGATGGATGGATGGATGGATGGATCCATGGAGGAATGGATCCATGGATGGATGGATGGATGGATGGATGGAAGTGGTGGCACCACAGGGCTGCTGTGGCCATCCAGGCAGGGCATCCCCCCCAGTTCCAGGCTGTCCCCAAGCCCCTCCCGCATTCCCGCAAAGCTGGAGCTGTCACCATTGATGTCCAGGAAGTCCTCGGCCATCACCGGGGGGCCGCTGTCGATGGGTTTGCCAGAGCCATTGAACACCCGGCCTGCGGGGACAAAGGGACAGTCCCTGTCCGAGGCCACCAACCCAGGGTGGCACCTGGCCCTTGGGAATGGCCCCCATCCCAGTCCTGGTCCCCAATGCACCCATGGGACACCCCACCCAGAGGGGACACAGGGACTGAGGGGCTATGGGTGGGGGGCAGAAGGTGTCACCTGGGGGCTGGGTGACACCACAGTGCGTGGCAGGAAGATGCCAGCACATGGGGACAAGAGCCCTGAGACCCTCCGTGTCCCCAGCCACTGCCATCACCTCCCCCTTGGAGTCCTCAGGTCCCAGGCAGGGGGTGGCACCGTGACCTCCCCATATCAACACAGGGGACAGGATGTTGTCGCCATCACCCTGTGCCTGTGTCCCCATGTCCCCATCACCCCCATCAACCTGTGCCCGTGTCCTCTTGTCCCCATTACCCTCATCACCCTGTACCCATGTCCCCATGTCCCCATCACCTCCATCACCCTCATCACCCTGTGCCCGTGTCCCCTTGTCCCCATCACCCTGTCCCCAAGTCCCCATGTCCCCATGACCCCCATCACCCTGTGCCCGTGCCCCTGTGTCCCCTTGTCCCCATCACTCCCAACACCCTGTGCCCATGTCCCCATGTCCCCAGCCACCCCCATCACCCTGTACCCCGTCCCCATGTCCCCATCACCCTGTCCCAGTGTCTCCATGTCCCCATCACCCTGTCCCCATGTCCCCACCACCCTCACCACCCCATCCCCGTGTCCCCAACCACCTCCCCCTCCCTGTCCCCAGCTCCTGGGCGAGTGGGGTAACCCTCTCCCCCCCACCCCCCTCCCCCAAACCTCCACCTCCCTTTTGCCGTCCCCATCTCCTGGACAGATGGAGCGACCCCCAACCCCCTCCTAACTGTCCCCAGGGAGGGGACGCGGCCTCACCGCTCCCTCTCAGCCTCATCGACCGCCTCGGAGCCGCGGTGGCATCGATCGCGACAAAGCCACGCTTCCCTGCCCTCCCCCTCCCGTCCCCCGTGTCCCCCGTGTCCCCTCCCCGCTCCCCGTGGGACGTTCCCCCGGTGCGGGGACACGTCCGCGGTGTCACAGCGCATCAGGGTGATGGCAGCGCCGAGCGCCGAGCACGAAAGGTCAGCGGCCACGGAGCTCGCCGGGCACCGGCGACTCCCGGGGGACACCGAGCTCGAGCGGGGGTGGCGGGGAGGGAGGGAGGGACGGGGGGACAGCGAGGGGACTCTGCCAGCTCCTCCTGCCCTTTGCGCTGCCCTTTGTGGGATCGGGATCCATCCGGGCCGGGATAGGATCGTGGAGGATGCGAGGCCTCCTTGGGACAGAGGGTCAGCGTGGGGACAGGGCCACCCCACCCCGGAGCGACCCCGAGTGACCGCGGGATGTGGCCGCGACCCCTGGAGGGGTGGAGGGGTGTGGAAGAAGCTCTGAGGGGTCGCGGGGAGCTGCCAGCACCCGGCTGTGCCTGGCTGGGGGACAGGAGGGGACAGGGGGTGTCACAGCTGATGGACTGGATGGATCCCAGAGTGGTTGGGGTGGGAAGGGACCTTAAATCCCAGCGGTGTCACCTCCCCTGCCGTGGGGACACCTTCCACTAGCCTAGGTGGCTTCAAGCCTTGTCCAGCCTGGCCTTGGACACCTCCAGGGATGGGGTGACACCTTCAGGGGTGAGGTGACACTTCCAGGGGTAGGATGTGACCTGCAGGGATGGGGTGACACCTGCAAGGATGGGGTGACTCCTCCAGGGGTAGGATGTGACCTCCAGGGAGGAGGTGACACCTCCAGGGGTAGGATGTGACCTCCAGGGATGGGGTGACACCTCCAGGGGTGGGATGGGGTGACACCTCCAGGGGTGGTGTCACGCTTCCAGGGGCAGGATGTGACCACCAGGGATTGGATGCCACCTCCAGGGGTGGGATGTCACCTGCAGGGATGGGGTGACACCTCCAGGGATGAGGTGCCACCTCCAGGGGCGGGATGTCACCTTCAGGGCTGGTGTGCCACCTCACCCAGAATCCCTTCCCAGCCCACCCCAAGCTCCTTTTCCCGGGATAACTGCGCTGAGAGGCCCCGGGGAGGGCTCCGGCCCTGTCTGAGGTGACTGTCACAGCACGGACGTGACCCAGGGGACGTTCTCAGCCCCAGCCCTGAACCCCCAAACCCCACCCCCAAATTCCCTTCCCAAATTTCCGCGGCCGTGTCCTCACCCAGCATGTCCTCGGACACCGGCGTGCGCAGGATGTCCCCCGTGAACTCGCACGATGTCGCCTTGGCATCGATGCCAGATGTCCCCTCAAACACCTGCGGAGTGCCCGCGGGCACGGCCCGGGCGGGGGGCAATTAACGGGGATTAATTAGGGGGAGATGTGTGTGTGTGTGGGGAAGAGGTGACGCGACCCGCCCTCACCCCAAACCACACCCCTGGAGGGGACATAAAAGGGTGGACGAGGTTTGGGGTTAAGAAAACTCCCCCTGAGGGGCTTTGGGGTGAGATTTTTAAGGGGGGAGAGGTGGAAGCCGGAGGCCTTTTGATCAGGATAATATTTGACATCATCCGTGTTAATTAACCCCCGGATCGCTGCTTTAATTAGAGCCGGGTGGCCCCTGGGCCAAGGGGGGGAGCTGGAGATGGTGACAGGTGACAGTCAGAGCCCCCCAGGTGGCTGCGGGGGCCGCGGGTCACCCCCGACAACGCCGCGGCTGCCAAAACCTCATTTTTCTCCCCTTTTATCCCTTTTTCCCTCCCTTTTTTCCCTCCTTTTCCCCTCCTCCCGAGCCTGACTCCCTAATAGGATTAAAAGGGCATCCCGGAGGCGCAGGTGGCTTTAGGGCGGCGATTTTTGGGCAGCTGTGTGGACCCCCCCCCGAGCCCCGGGGGGGAGATTTGGGGGTGGGATCTGGGCGAATCAGGCGGGGTGACCCCAAACTCGGGGGCTCGCGGGTTTGGGGACACCGCCGCTGTCCCCAGGGCTAGTGGCTTTGGGGGGTGGTGGCAGCTGGGGTGGGGTGGGGGGGGTCAGTGTGGGGTTATGGGGATGAGGGATGGGGACATCGCCTGTCTCAGGCCACCTCTGACCATGCCGGGACAGCCCTGACCGTTCCAGGACACTGTCACCTGTCCCAGGACACTGTCACCTGTCCCAGGACGTTTGTCTCGGGACACTGCCCATCCCATGGCACTGTCCATGCCAGGACACCCCTGACTGTCCCAGGACACTGCCACCTGTCCCAGGACATTCACCCCAGTCCCCCCAGGACCCCACTGCCAGTCCCAGGACACTGCCCCATCCCAGGACATCACCTGTCCCATGACACCCTCGACCATCCCAGGACACTTCTGGCCATTGTTGTTCCAGGACACTGCCCCATCCCAGGACACCCCCGACCATCCCAGGACACCCCTGACCATCCCAGGACACTGTCACCTATCCCAGGACATTTGTCCCGGGACACTGCCCATCCAAGGACATCACCTGTCCCAGGACACTGCCCATCCCAGGACACTGCCACCTGTCCCAGGACGTTTGTCTCAGGACACTGCCCATTCTAGGACACTGTCGCCTGTCCCAGGACACCCCTGACCATCCCAGGACATCCTTGACCATTCCAGGACACTGCCACCTGTCCCAGGACATTTGTACCAGGACTGACCATCCCAGGCCATCACCTGTCCCAGGACACTGCCATCTGTTCCAGGACTCCCCTGACCACCCCAGGACACCCCAGACCATCCCAGGACACCCCAGACCACCCCAGGACACCCCAGACCATCCCAGGACACTGCCCATCCCAGGACACACCTGACCATCCCAGGACATCACCTATCCCAGAACAGAACTTGTCCCAGGACACTGCCCATCTCAGGACACTGCTACCTGTCCCAGGACATTTGTACCAGGACTGACCATCCCAGGACATCACCTGTCCCAGGACACTGCCACCTGTTCCAGGACACTTGTATGAGGACACTGTCCATCCCAGGACACCCCTGACCATCCCAGGACACTGTCCCCTGTCCCAGGACACTGCCCATCCCGGGACACCACATGTCCCAGGACACCCCTGACCATCCCGGGACACTGCCCATCCCGGGACGCCAGTCTTGCCTCCCGAGATCACTGGGACACGAGCCCGACAGCCACCACTGGAGGGGGACAGAGCCTCGGGACAGAGTCCCAGGACAAGGCCCCGGGTCGCGCAGTGTCCCCATGTCCCCGTGTCTCCATGTCCCTTTGTCCCCTGGTCACCTTGCCCCCTTGTCTCCTTGTCCCTGTGTCCCCTTGTCCCCCTTTCCATTTGTCTCCTTGTCCCCATGTTCCTTTGTCCCCTTGTCACCTTATCCCCATGTAACCGCGTCCCCTTGCCCCATGTCCCCATTTTCCTTTGTCACCTTGTCCCCTTTTCCCAGTGTCCCAGTGTCCCCCTGCCCTCGTGTCCCCATGTCCCTTTGTCCCCATGTCCCTGTGTCCCCTTGTCCCCGTGTCCCCTTGTCCGTGTACTCCTTGCCTCTTATCCCCGTGTCCCCTTGCCCTCGTGCCCCTTGTCCCCTTGCCCCCTGTCCATTTGTCTCCTTGTCCCTGTGTCCCCTTCACCCCTTGTCCCTGTGTCCCCATCTCCCTGTGTCCCCTTCACCCCGTGTCCCCGTGTCCCCATGTCCCCGTGTCCCCACGCTCACCTGGACGATGGCCTTGGAGCCCATGACCTCCAGCACCTGCCCGCTGCGGGTGGTGCCATTGGGCAGCGTGAAGTTCACGATCTCGGCGTACTGAGCGAACTGTGGGGACAGGGACACTGGGAATGGGGTGGCTCTGTCCCCTTTGTCCCCTCAGCCCTCCCCTGTCCCCTCAGCCCTGCCCGCTCCGTGCCTCAGTTTCCCCAATCTCGAGGGGATTTTCCCTCATCTCGGGGACACTCCCAAGCAGGTGACAACAGGTGCTGTCACAGCCAGGGCCACCAGACTGCCACCACCTCCACGGCAGAAGCCACAGGCACGAGTGGCATTCATGGGGACACCCCGGGGAGCACGAAAGGGACTTTTGTGCCAGCCCTTGGCTGAGGGGACACGTCCTGCTCTGGGGACAATGGCCGATGTCGCTGCTGCCCGGCATGCTCAGAGCTCTCCTCCTCCTCCTCCTCCTCCTCCTCCTCCTCCTCCTCCTCCTCCTCCTCCTCCTCATTCCCTGCTCAAGCGCCGTGAACTTTGGACTTTAATTCCTCTGGAAAAACCTTTGGATAAAGGGCGACAGAGCCGAGGGGACGCTGGCCACGGGCCGGCCCTTTAACTGAGCTGATTTAATTCCCGGCGTGACAGGGGACATGGAAAAGTGACACCGCGCGACAAAGTGGTGGCCGAGCCCACCCAGGAGAGCAGGGACAGGGAGGGTGACAGCAAGGGGTGAGGCGACACGGGGTTTGTGGGGTGGCCCCCGCTCAGAGCAGGGTTCCTGGGGGAGATGGGGCTTGGACAGGGGACAGGGGACAAGGGGGCAAGGGACAGAGCTTGGGAAGGGGCACAGGGGACAGGAGATGGAGCTGGGAAAGGGGACAGGGGACAGGAGCCAGAGATGGTCAGGGCACAGGAGATGGAGCTGGGAAAGGGGACAGGGGACAAGGGACAGAGCTGGGCAGAGAGACACAGGACAGGGGACAGAGGATGTGGCTGGGAAAGGGGACAGGAGACGGGGGACAGGGGACAAGGGACAAGGGATAGGAGGCAGAGCTTGGTCAGGGATACAGGGGACAGGAACAAGGACATAAGGGACAAGGACTGAGCTTGGGTGGTGGCCCGAGGTCATAGGGGACAGGGAGTGAGCTCAGAGAGGGACACGGGACACAGGGGACAAGGAGCGTGGAGAGAGCGCACACGTGTCCCCACGGAAGGTCCCCAGTGTCCCCCAGTGTCCCCGTGTCGTCGCACATGGATGTGGGGACACGAGGACACGGGAATAAGGGGACATGGGGACACGCCACCCGCGCGTGCCGGCGGGGACAGGGCTCTGCTGCCCACCGCGTCCAGAGGAGGGAGCTCGGACCCTGGAGAGGAGGGGACAGCCCAGGGGACAAGGGACAGGAGGAATGGGACAGGGACAAGGAAAGGGGACAGCCCAGGGGACAGGAGACAAGGAAAGGGGACAGCCCAGGGGACAAGGAACGGGAGGGATTGGACAGGGGACAAGGAAAGGGGACAGCTCAGGGGACAAGGGACAGGAGGGATGGGATAGGGGACAAGGAAAGGGGACAGCTCATGGGACAAGGGACAGGAGGGATGGAGGAGAAGGAACAGGGGACAACCCAGGGGCAGGAGGGAGGGGACAGCCCAGGACGGGTGACAGGGGAGGGGGGACATGCTGCCCCCATCGCACCCTCAGCACTGGGGTCTCCACACGGCCCCAGGTGACACCTCTGAGCTGTCCCCTTGTCACCCAGCCAGGGTCCTACCTTGACGTTGTCCAGCACCACCAGCGGCCCATTGACACCACACACTGTCCTGTAGGCTGGGGGAAGGGACACCGTCAGTGTCACAGTGTCACCAGTGGGGTCCCACCCCCAAATCCTGTCCCTCCCTCCATCCCAGGGACACCCCAAGTGACCAGTGGTGGCCAAACCGGACACTCGGAGCCTCTGTCCTGCAGGGAATGTCACTCCGTGGTGGCTTCCAGGGACTGTGCCCAGGGACTGCGTCACCTCCTGGATGTGTCCCCATGTGCCCAGCAGGGATGGCACAGCTGGGAATGTCACCAGGGCCAGCAGGAAAGTGTCCCTTTGTACCCACCAGCAGCGCCAGGAGAAATTCTGTGGATGCCTCCCACTGTACCAGGTGGATCCAAGCCCCAATGTCCAACCTGGCCTTGGACATTCCCAGGGATCCAGGGGCAGCCACAGCTGCTCTGGGAATTCAAGCCCAGCTCCTCCCCACCCTCCCAGCCAGAAAAAACTTCCCAGATCCCACCCAAACCCAGCTCTTTTAGTTTAAACCTAAATTGGGATCAGCTGCTGGGAACGCCATGGTTGGGATCAGATCCCGGGAACCCTGGGATTGAGATCAGCTCTCTGGGTTGGGAATGCTGGGATTGAGATCACCTCTCTGGGTTGGGAACTCTGGGGTTGGGATCAGCTCCTGGGAATACTGGGGTTGGGATCAGCTCCCAGCGATGCCGGGGTTGGGATCATCTCCCTGGGCCAGGAATGTCCCGATTGGGATCAGCTCCCACTAACGCCGAGATTGGAATCAGCTCCTGGGAACGGTGGGGTTGGGATCAGCTCCTGGGAACACCCAGACTGGGATCAGCTCCTAGGAACACTGGGATTGGGATCAGCTCCTGGGAATGCCAGGATTGGGATCAGCTCCTAGGAACACTGGGATTGGGATCAGCTCCTGGGAATGCCAGGATTGGGATCAGCTCCTGGGAATGCTGGGGTTGGGATCAGCTCCTGGGAACACCCAGACTGGGATCAGCTCCTAGGAACACTGGGATTGGGATCAGCTCCTG
>JAWWMJ010000184.1:71390080-71404057 GCA_035047045.1 Vireo griseus
TTTATTTTATTTTATTTTATTTCATTTCATTTCATTTAATTTCATTTTATTTTTTTAATTTTTATTTTAATTTTTTATTTTATTTTATTTTATCTTAATTTCATTTTCATTTTCATTTTCATTTTCATTTTCATTTTCATTTTCATTCTCATTCTCATTTCCATTTCCATTTCCATTTCCCACTCCCTATTCCACAACCGAATGATCCCTCCCTGAGATCCCCTTGGATTTCTCCTCCTGCCTCAGATCCCTTCCCTAAGGATTCTTCCCCTTCACTCTGGGAAGGCATCACCTCCTCCTCTCCCCGGCACCTGGAATGTCATCCCAAATGTCACCGCGCTCGGAATGCCGGAGCCTGCTGCTCTGGGGAGTTCGGATCCAGCGGCATCCGAGGAGCTTTGGGAATGGAGCTTCCCAAACCGGAGCTTTTGGGATCCTCCCTCACCTCCCCGACTGCCCCAATTCCCTGATCCCAGGCAGGGTGCAGGAAACATGGGAATAAAAATAGGAACGCGGCGTTATCCAGAGCCTACGGGATCATCCGGAGCCCACGGCGTCGGCTCCGTGCCGGTTTTCCATGGATGTCGGCACTGGGATGGAGTTTATCCTCCAGGATAAACTGGGGATGGCGTCACTGCCAGTTGGCCCAGGGATGTGGATGGGGAAGGAATTTGGTTTTTTAGGGGAAAAAAAAAAGCTGATTGGAGCTGATCTGGGGAAGTTTTCGATGGGATTTATGGAAGAATCCAACATGGGTGGGATCCCTGGAATCCTGTGCTGTGACCTCGGACAGTGCCAGAGCCCAGGATTCCTTTTCCAGGGACATGGGGCTGCTGTTCCCACCCCTGCCCTTCCCCAGACACCTCCGAGCCACAAAAGGAATTATTCCCAAGCAGGGAATTCCAATGGGAATCCCTCACAGCAGGCCAAGATTCCCACTCGTTCCGGGGATGGGAGGGTGAAGGGTGGAAGGTCATCATTCCATGGATTTCTGTGATCCGGGGATTTGTGCGGGATTTTGACCCTGAAACCACCCATCTATCCATCCATCCATCCATCCATCCATCCATCCATCCATCCATCCATCCATCCATCCCAGTATCCCAAAGCACCACACGGACAGGAACGGGAAGTGCCCTCCTCTCATCACAGCTCCCACTTTCCATCCTCATCCTCTACCTCCCCTCCCATCGGGAATTGCTCCCGAGCCACCCCGGTGGGATCCCAACCCCCCCATCCCCGCCCACCCAGCTCCCAGGAATATCAACACCGCACACTCCGGCATTCCTGCATTCCCAAAAAACGCCAGAGCCCCTCGTTCTCCCAGTGTTTATCCACCCAACGGGAATCCTTATCCAGCTCCGCCACGCCGGGGCTGGGGCCGTGTTTTGGGATTTTTAATGGTGTTTATTTTTGGGCAGCCCTGCCCTGGCGCTGACCCCATCCATCATCCATCATCTATCATCCATCATCCATCCATGCATCCATCCATCCATCATCCATCCATCCACCCATCCATCCATCCCAGCATGCCAAAGCATCCAGAGAGGACTGGAAAGTGCCCTCTTCTTACAGCTCCCGATTTCCATCCTCACCCACCGTTCCCATCGCGCTGGGACCGAGCCGCAGTGGGAATCGCTCCTGACTGGGGTCCTGAACCCCCATCCCTGCCCATCCACATCCCGGGAATACCACCAGCACACACACACCGGTGCTCCCCCATTCCCAAAAAACCACCGGAGCCCGTTTTCCCGGCATTTATCCGTCCAACGGAACGATCCTGACCGCGCTCCGCGACTCCGGGGCCGTGTTTGGGGTTTTTTAGTTGGTGTTTGTTTTTGGTGGCGCTGCCCCGGCGCTGACCCCGGCGCCGTCACGCGCTCCTGGCACACGTGTGGCCCCCGGCTCCGCCATCCCGCGCTATTCCTGGCTGCCGAGCGGGAATTGGCCGGGATTAGCTCCCGACCGCCGGCAGCTGACGCCCGTTGGGAGCCTGCGCTTCGCCATCATCCCGCGCCACCTTCCTCCTCCTCCTCATTTTCCTCCTTTTCCCTCCTCTCTTTCCCACTGGGGTTCAGCACAGGCTCAGATCCCAGATCCTGACATTGTGGAATCCATCGGGATCGCTGCCCGAACCCGCGGGTTTCGTTAACGGCGGCTCCGTGACCTTTCTGCCTCTCCCTGTGCAGAACGGAGATGGATTCATCTCTCGTCCGCCATTCCGGCACTTCCCGCTGCGCCAACCATTCCAAACCCTCCGCCGTGGCCTTTGGGAATACATTTCCAGCCGCTGGAGCGGTGGGAATTGTCCCTGACCCTCATCCAGGAGCTCATTCCCAGCGTAGCCCCTTTCCCGCTGCCTCCGATCCAAAATTCCAGCCAGAAGCCGAGCCCTGCTCCAATATTCCGGATATTCCCGGCTCCGCGGCCAGGGAATCTCGCGGTTGAAAAATTTGGTGATGCCGGTGAAGCTGGAGGGGAATTCCCTCATTTTTGGGGTTTTGGGAAGCACTGGAATGGGTGGGGATACCACCTCCCGCAGGGACACCCTCCACGAAATCCTGAGGGTCTGGATGGGACCCCCCAAGTGGGAATTTTGGCCCAAAACCATCACAGAAAACCATCACCGAACCCAAATACCATCATTTTTTCAGGAAAACATTTCAATCACATCCACTTGGAGGATGCTGGGATTGCTCTGGGAAGACCCAGTTCAGCTTCATCGGCAAATTTTCCATCGTAAATTCCAAAATTGGGGAATTTTTTTTTTTTGGAGGGGGGAGGAGGTTGAAAATCCTCAGCGATAAAAATCCTGGTGAATTATTCCCGATTCTTTTACACCACTGCTTGGGGAACCGTGGAGACCCCCGGATATTTTGGGATCCCAAATATCCAACTCACCCATCTCTCAGTAGGCTCCAATTTCCCTCTCCCCGTTTTAGGAACGCTTCCCAAAAATCCAGAATTTGTCACCCCAAACCAGCTCTCTGGGATCCCAGTTTTTGGGATCCCGATGCTGGAATTTAGGAGGCTCCCAGGGCTGTGCCACCACGGTGTCCCCACTTAGGCCTGGCTTTGTTGTCCCCCCCACATCCCCACTGCCAGGAGGAGCTGGGATTAGCGGGGCCGCATGAGTTGTCGCTCCAGGAATGTGCTCTGACGCCGGCTGGGATGTGGGAATGGGATCCAGCACCTGCTGGAGACGCCCAAATCCCAGGAATCTCCGGTGGGTACCAGGATTTAGGATCCCCCTCCATTCCAGGTGGATCTGGGAGTGGCCTGATCCCATTAAATGTGGGATTACCCAGGCTCCACTGTCACCTGTTCCCAAGGATTTGGCAGCTGCAGGATGCTTTTCCCAGATCCTCTGGAACTGCCCAGATCCCCTCTGGAAGTGGGTCAGGGAAGTGCTCCAGGAAAACAAAGTGGGAAGAGTTCATCCCATCTCAAAAAAAACTCCTCCAGAAGGGATGGAAGGAGGGATGGATGGAGACCTCCTCAGGATTGATCCCAGAATTCCTGACTGGTTTGGGTTGGGAAGGACCTTAAAGCTTTTTTTTCCACGGGCAGGGACAGCTCCCACTGTCCCAGCTGGATCCAAGCCCCAATGTCCAACCTGGCCTTGAACATTCCCAGGGATCCAGGGGCAGCCACAGCTGCTCTGGGAATTCCAGCCCAGCCCCTCCTCACCCTCCCAGCCAGGAATTCCTTCCCAACATCCCACCTATCCCCTGTCCTCTGGAAGCTCCAAAATCACCTGTGGGACACTCCTGGAGTGAATCCTGTCACTTCCACCGTGTCCCAGTCCAGAGGGAAATGGGAATCATGGGGGTTTTGGGCTCCCAGCTCTTCCCAACCTCATCTTTCCTGCTTTTTTTTTTCCGAGAAGGGAAAGAAAAACCTGTGGCAGCCCCAGCCCTGTCCGGGAGCCGTTAACGAGCCAAGGTGATTAATTTTTAACAGCCTCCTCTTAATTGCCAGGCTATAAATAGATGTTCCCTGCCCTCTTCTGCCTTTCCCAGATGTTCTGCTCCATGTTGGGAATCCCGGGATGCTCCAGGGGGTGTGGGGGCCACCGGTAGCAATGGAGTTGTAAGGTGGCCCAGGAGCTGTCCCCAAGAAGGTCTGGATGGAGACCATGGGGACACCAGGAGAGTCCCATGGATTTGCCAGCAGCCAGGCAGGCAGAAATCAGGGAATTACGGGATCATTGAGGTTGGAAAAACCCTTGGAGACTTCTGAATCCAACCATTCCATCAGCAGTGCTGCAGCCACCACCGTGTCCCCAAATGCCACATCCGCAGGGCTGGTAAATCCCCCCAGGAATGGGGATCCACCCCTGCCTCGGGCGCTTGGAAAATTCTTTCCACGAAGGAATTTTCCCAAACATCCACGAAGGAATTTTCCCAGACATCCACACAAAACCTTCCCTGGCACAACTTGGCCCTGGTCCCAAATGTCACCTCCCTGTCCTCACCCCAAGAAGGGCTGGAAAACACCGAGGTCACTTGAACCTGAGTGTGGCATCAAACTCCTGATCCTGAGAGCAAATCCGTTCATCTCATCCCATCTCATCCCATCCCATCCCATCCCATCCCATCCCATCCCATCCCATCCCATCCCATCCCATCCCATCCCATCCCATCCCAGGATCCCAGTGGATCCACGGATAAGAGCTGCCCTCTGGATTTGGGTTTTGGATGCCTCTGTCACTTCCCAGCTCACCCCAAGGACCTCAGAGCTCGCTTCGGCATCTCCATGAAAATATTCTCCAATGGAAACATTCCCCAGGTTAATTAAACTCGGTTAATCATATCCGTGAGTTAATTAGGAAAAGCACCAGGAGGCAGAGCAGGGACGTGGATCCCGGGAGGGAAGAGGAATTCCCTGGATAGGTGGAAACAACTTCGCCTGAGGAGGAGCAGCTCCTAAATTCCCTCTTTTTCTCCCTGGATGATCCCACCCTCATTTCCAGGTGATTCCCGTATTTTCTGGGTGATCCCACCCTCACTCCTGGGTGATTCCCATCTTTTCTGGGTGATTCCCATCTTTTCTGGGTGATCCTCCTTTTCCCTGGGTTGATTTTTCCTCTCCCCTGAGCGATCCCTGCTCTCCCCCTGGATGATCCCACCCTCACTTCCAGGTGATTCCCTTTGTCCCTGGGTTGATCCCCCTCTTCCCTGAGTGTTTTTCCATCTCCCCTGAGCGATCCCTGCTCTCCCCCTGGATGATCCCACCCTCTCTCCCGGGTGATTCCCATCTTTTCTGGGTGATTCCCATCTTTTCTGGGTGATCCCCCTCTTCTCTGGGGTGATTTTCCCTTTCCCCTGAGCGATCCTTGCTCTCCCCTGGATGATCCCACCCTCACTTCCAGGTGATTCCCTTTGTCCCTGGGTTGATCCCCCTCTTCCCTGAGTGTTTTTCCATCTCCCCTGAGCGATCCCTGCTCTCCCCCTGGATGATCCCACCCTCTCTCCCGGGTGATTCCCATCTTTTCTGGGTGATCCTCCTCTCCCTGGCTGATCCCTCCTCTCCTCTCAGCGATTCCTCTGCTGATCCCTCCTCCTGGAGCAGGACTAGGAGCCAAAAAAATCCCAAATCCCTCACTCCCCACCCCATCCCTCCTCCAACTCTGCCAAACAGCGAGATCAGGTGCACAGAGAAGTAAAACCCGAGCTTAAAAATTCCTTTTTTTTTTTTTTTCCCTCTCTCCAGCAGGATTTCTGCAGGATCCGCTCCCGGGAATGCTGGGCTGCAGCATTCCAGCTGCGATCACACCGCGTCTCTTCCCATCTCGTCACATTCCCTCCTCGCCGGGATGAATCATCCTCCCCTCCCCGCCCCTTTCCCAAACATCCACAAAAAAACCCCCAAACCACATCCCTGGTGGCTCCTTTCCTTCAGGGTTCCCATCACATCCAGGGGCGCCGGCACAGGGAAAAAAAAATCAGGAGCAGCTTCCTGGTCTTGGAATCAAAATCCAGCCCAGGGAGGGGCTGGAAAGGATCTGTCCTCTGTACCAAAAAAATAAAGAAAGAGCCAGGAGGTGCCGCTGGTTTGGATCCGCCACTAAAATTCCCTAAATTATGGGAGTTGCGCCAGGAATGAATCAGCAGAAGCATCCAAAAATCCCGGGATTGCTGCAGAAGTTGGATTTATCCCTGTTTGGAGGAGCTGGGTGGGGACGGGAGGGGCTGGAAGTGACTTTTCCTTCTCTAGACCACACATCCAGGTGGGATCAGCACCCTCCAGACCCAAAGAGGGGCTTGGAAAACTTGGTTTGAAGCTCTTGGGAAAACATCCTGGCCATGAAAAGCCAGGAATCAGGAAAACAGGGATGCCTGAGAGTGAAAACATCCCCAGGGAGATGGAGAGGAGGAACTTGGGAATGGATCCCCACGTGGTTGGGGAGGGACAGGCGATGGGAAGGTTCTGGGAACTGGGAATTGGCTTCGGGGAAGGAAAAATGGTGTGAAAAGCAGGGATTTAAAGGAATTTAAGGAGACAGGGATGAAGGAGGGGAAGAGGGTGAGGAAAGGGGGAGAGCAGAGGAGAAGAGACAGCACCCGGCCCACAGGGTGGGAATTTTCTCACCCAGGGATGAAGGCAGCAGTGAGGCTCCAAAGCAGCAGGAAAAGACTGGAATTTCATCCCTGAGGAAAGGCTGTGCCCTCCCAACCCTGGCACCCTGCTGGGCACAGTCCCTGTGTCCCCGCCGGTCACAGGGACAAACTCTGCCCTAGGGTGGCATGGCCGAGCCCATGGAGAGATCCTGGGATTCAGGATCCTGGGATTCGGGAAGAGGGATTTGGGAAGAGGGATTTGGGAAGAACAATTTGGGAAGAACAATTCGGGAGGAAGGATCCCATGCCAGGAACACACAGCTTGTCCCTTGTCACAAGGGCCAAGCCCACCCCTGTCACTCCCGGCTCTGTGGAGGATTCCAGGAGAGGAATCCCAGGAAAAGGGACCCCACCCCGTGCGATTCCCAGCTCCCTGAAATCCTCTTCCCCTGCTTTCCACAGCCACTCGTGGATCTGTGGGGGTGACAATGGGACAGAGGGACTTTGAGGAAGGGACGCTGCACTGGCTGCCTGTGCCAGGGGGACAAAGCTGTTCCCGCACTGTGACACGGCTGAGCCCGCCTGTGGCTGTCCCAGCTCAGTGGAGGTGACACTGGGACCTCGGGAAGAGAAATCCTGGGAAGAGGAGCCCCAGGAAGAAGGTTCCCAGGGAGAGGGACACCGGGAAGAGGGACAACAAGAAGAGGGATCCAGCTGTTCTGGAAGTGTGACACAGCCAAGCCCACCCGTGACCCTCCTGGCTCCATGGAGGTGACACTGGGATATTGGGAAGGGAAATTCTGGGAAGAGGAGCCCTAGGAAGAAGGTTTCCAAGGAGAGGGACCCTGGGAAGAGGGACCCCTCACCAGGGGACAAAGCTGTTCCCACAGTGTGACACGGCCAAGCTCATCCATGGCCCTCCTGGCTCCATGGAGGTGACACTGGGACCTCAGGAAAGAGAAATCCTGGGAAGAGGGACACTGGAAAGAGGGACACCGGAAAGAGGGACCCCTCACCGGGGAGACAAAGCTGTTCCCATGGTGTGACACGGCTGAGCCCACCTGTGACTGTCCCAGCTCTGTGGAGGTGACACTGGGACCTCAGGAAGAGAAATCCTGGGAAGAGGAGCCCCAGGAAGAAGGTTCCCAGGGAGAGGGACACTGGGAAGAGGGACAACAAGAAGAGGGACACTGGGAAGAGGGACCCCTCACCGGGGAGACCAAGCTGTTCCCGCAGTGTGACACAGCTGAGCTCCGTGGAGGTGACACTGGGACATTGGGAAGAGAAATTCTGGGAAGAGGAGCCCTAGGAAGAAGGTTTCCAAGGAGAGGGACCCTGGGAAGAGGGACCCCTCACCAGGGGACAAAGCTGTTCCCACAGTGTGACACGGCCAAGCCCACCCGTGAACCCCCGGCCCCGTGGAGGTGACACTGGGACCTCGGGAATAGGGACCCCAAGGCCACTTCTCTCCTGACCACGACACAGCCAAATCCCACCCCAAATCCTCCTCCTCACCGAAATTCCCCCGTTCCACTGCCAAAAAAATTCCTGGAATGCCAATTTCCCCTCACCCAGCAGCAGGATCCCCCCGGATCCCATCCCTTGGAGCCAGTGCCCGGCTGCCCACGGCCAGGATGGGTTTGTTCCATAAAAACGGTCGGAAAAATTGGAATTATTTCCTGGGTGAATTGAGGATGCCATTGTCAGACCTGGCAGGGAAGGGGCAGGCGGGGCAGTATATTTATAATTATTATAATAATGGCGTTAATATTAATATTTTATATAAATATTATTAAAGTCTATTATTGTTATTGTTATTGTTATTGTTATTGTTATTGTTATTGTTATTGTTATTGTTATTGTTATTGTTATTGTTATTATTGTTATTGCTATTGCTATAGTTACTGATATTGATATTGATATTGATATTGATATTGATATTGATATTGATATTGATGTTGTTATTATTTAATTACAAATTTCTAAGCCAAAACCATCACGACCCCAACAGAGGCACCAACCTCGGAGCTCACCCAATCCATTATCCCAGATCTCCCCAGCACAGGAAAGCTGGGAAAATCCCTCCCCATTGTCCAAGGAAGGCGATGGAGGAGAGATCCAGGACCAATTCCAGGGACATCCCATCCCGCTGGGATTGGGGTGCGGAAAAAGGGGGGAGCAGCTCCCACATGTCCCAATCCCTGCAGCTCCCAGCACGTCCCACCTCGGGTCACCTCTCCTTCCTCTTCCTGCTTTTCACGGGATCACGGAATGGGTTGGGTGGGACAGAACCTCAAAGCTCATCCAAGGACACTTTCCCCAATCCCTCATCGCTCCAAGCCCTGTCCAACCTCACCTTGACCCTTTGCTGGACATTCGAGAGGACACCACCAGCTGGGTGGAGGAAGGGGAGGGGTCCTGCAGACCCCTCAGGGTTATCCTCAAACCCTCATTCCAACCATTCCAAGGACGGCATGGAGGGAAACCACCCAACCGGGAAAACACCGCGCTCATCCCGACCTTCCCCTGGGGCTCCGCGCATCCGACGGCTCCGGGAGGGACGCGGCCACCAATGAGTTGTCCCCAACCCCAAACGGTGCCACCGAGGGTCTCACCTGAGTCTCGGAGAGGTTGAGCTGCCGAGCTAACTCCGTTCGTTCCCGTCCCACCACGTACTGGCAGCGCTGGAATTCCAGCTCCAGGCGGTAGAGCTGCTCCGCCGTGAAGGATGTCCGAGTCCGCTTGGGTCGGTCCAGGTCCAACCCCTTGGGCAGCACGATCTCCCGGATTGTCCCTTTGGCATCTGTGAGGGGTAGGAAAAACAGGGAGAACGCTCAGGGAAAAACAAAATTTTGCCGTGGTTGAGAGGAGAAAAAAAAAAAAAAAATAGAGGGTCTGAAAAAATCCCAAAATCCCAAAATATTGGGCGGGAGAAAAATGGAAAATGAACGGGCTAAATGTGGGGTATCCATGGAAATCCCACAAGGTGCAGCTAAATTATGGCTTGGTTCTTCCCTCTGGCCCCAAATGTGTTGAGTTTGTAAATATTCAAGGAAAGAGGATAAATCTCCATGAATTAGGATTTTTTTTTTTAAAGACTTTAAAATAAAAGCCATACAGTTTTCATGCTGGAAATAATTTTGGAAAGCCAGGAGCAAAAAGTAAATTTATGCCAAGGAAGGACGTGAATTAAAGATTTTTTAAATATAATTTTTACGTAATTTTTTAATAATTTTTGATTTCTGTCCTTCCCTGGGAATACTGAAAAAATTCCCCTCTATTACAATTCCCATCTCTCCAGAATTATCCTCACTGAAGGAATATTCCCTTGGAAAGCTCAGCTCCTATTTTGGGGCAGTTTTCCATTAAAGGACAAGTTTGGGAAGCGCCGTCGGCACTGAGGATTTTACGAGGATTTTATGAGGATTTTACTCCTCAGGACTTTATGAGGTTGGGAATATCCAGGGAAAGAAAAGCTGGAGGATTTGGGTCCATCCCAGGTTGTAGGAAGAGCCGGAGGAGCCTCTGTGGCTTCACTTCCCACTGGAAAAAGACGAACTCGACCAAAAAAATCAACAGGAATTCTGTCCCAGCTCCCAGTAATTAGAATGAGCCTCGGGAATCTTCCGAGATCCCAAATCCCGACTCCCCTCGGGCCCCAGTAACACCAGTGCTGAACTGGTTTGGGGTGAGCCCTCCCTGCAGAGCTCCCAGGGACTTTTCCAGAGGGTTCAAATCCAGCCAGAAAGTTTCTCCAAGGGACTAGCCCCAAGCTGGGCCCTGATTTTGGGATGATCGATCCCAGTTCCAGGGGGGATCCCTGTTGGAAGTCAATGGCTCTCCCTCCCTCTGTCTGAGTCGGCCATGAAGGGATTATAAAATTCCTGGGGTAGGAAGGAGGAAAACAGCGAGGAGAAGCCAGGAATGGGGCAGTGGAGTTGGGATGGGGATGGCAGAGCTGGGATGGGAATGGTGGAGTTGGGATGGGAATGGTGGAGCTGGGATGGGGACGGTGGAGCTGGGATGGGAATGGTGGTGCAGGGATGGGAATGGCGGCACTGGGATGGGAATGGTGGTGCAGGGATGGGAATGGCGGCACTGGGATGGGAATGGTGGAGCCAGGATGGGAATGGTGGTACTGGGATGGGGATGGCGGAGCTGGGATGGGAATGGTGGAGCTGGGATGAGAATGGTGGAGCCGAGATGGGGACGGTGGAGCTGGGATGGGAATGGTGGAGCCGGGATGGGAATGGTGGAGCTGGGATGGGAATGGTGGAGCTGGGATGAGAATGGTGGAGCCGGGATGGGAATGGTGGAGCTGGGATGGGAATGGTGGAGCTGGGATGGGAATGGTGGCGCCGGGATGGGGACGGTGGAGCTGGGATGGGAATGGTGGCGCTGGGATGGGAATGGTGACGCTGGGATCAGAACGGTGACGCTACCATAGATTGGCAGAGCCAGGATGAGGATGGAGGAGCTGGGATGAGGGTGGCGGATCCGGCACCGGGAATGGTGGGAATGGGGACCACGCACCAATTTGGGAAAGGGACCCCAATCCCGGAGCCGCTTTCCCATTGCGGAGCCGCGGGACATGGCTGAGGTGCCGTCCCAGAATGTGACACCGAAGGAGTCCTTAGGGGCTTGGGGACACCCAGGGTGGCACAGAGCATGGTGGCACCAGCCCCACACCCCAAACCCCACGGGTTGGTGCGGAGCTGCCGGGAAGGAAAGGGGTTGTAGGCGGATCAGCGGCTTTTCCGGCGGGATCAGGGCGCCGGGAACCATTTTGTGTGGGAAGAGCCATGGCGGTGATGATGCCCAGGCCACGTCCGCACTCCCGTTGCCCGCGTCTGTGCCCACGTCCATGCCCACACCACGGCCCCAGCACAACAACAGCCGGGGCCGCCGGGGCCGCCGGATCCGGGGCAGCAGCTGCGCCCTCGGCGTCAGCTCGGGCATTATTTATTGTTATCCCCCCGGCAGCTGGAGCGGCTCCGGAGGGAAGGCAGGGAAAAGGGCACGGCCGCGGTGCCAGAGCGGCAGAGGCGACACCAAACCCCTCACCACAGCCCTTCCCCAGTGGAGGGTTTTGGGGTACTCAGGCCGTGCCCCCATTCCAGCCTCGGGACCGCACTCCTGAGAGCCTTTTCCCATTCTGGAGCCCCAACACTTCCCGGGTCCTGCTGGGGTTGCCCGAGGTGTTCCAGAGGCCTGGGGTTCGCTGGCGGAGCCGTGGAGACACATCCTGCTCTTGGGCACCGGGGTACACCTGGTGGCACTGGAGCCAGGATGGGGGATACCTCATCCTGGCACAGGGACACCCCACGAACCCCATATCCACAGAGACACCTTTTCCTGGCACAGGGACACCTCTCCCTGGCACAGGGACACCCCACGAACCCCATATCCACAGAGACACCTCATCCTGGCACAGGGACACCCCACGAACCCCGAATCCACAGGGACACCTCATCCTGGCACAAGGACACCCCACGAACCCCATATCCACAGAGACACCTCATCCTGGCACAGGGACACCTCTCCCTGGCACAGGAACACCCCACACATCCCCATATCCACAGGGACACCCCACCCTGGCACAGGGACACACCATGCCCATCTGGCTTCCTGCACCAACACAGCTGCCAGGACCTTTTGGGGTTCACTCCATCCCTGCCAGGCCCTCGCATGTCCCCTGCGTGCCTTGGGGTGGCCACGGTGGCACCTCAGGGGACAGAGAAACCCGCAGCCCTTCCCAGCGCGCCCCAAACGCCTCCGGGGTCCCTCCACGTGCTCTGCGGCCACCGGGCCCAGCGCTGGGCCAGCCCCGGGAGGGCACCGGGAGGAACGGGGTGAGCGTCCCGGGATCTGTCCCCAGCCCCGTGAGGCTGCAGTGGCCGTGGTGACAGCGGGACCGGCACCGGGAGCTGCCCAGGTCACTCGGCCGCCGAGTTTTTGTCCCGTTTATGCCCGGGAACCACCACGGGGCACGGCCGGGAGGTGACCGGGAGGAGACCGGGAGGCTCCGTCCCGCACGGACCCTTCCCGGTATCGCGGCACCGACGGGCGGACCGAGACCCCGAGAGGTCCCCGTCGATGTGAGGGGGTCACCAGGACCCTCGACTTCACCGAAAGCATCGCGGGCGAGCACCGGGGCTGTACCGGGGCTGGCGGCAGCTCCGCACCAGCCGCTCCTCACCGAGGCCGGCTCCTCACCGTTTCCCGGTGCAAACAGCGAGGACGGAACTCAAAATATTTTTAAAAAAATATTTGAAAACAGAAAAATAAGCATTTTAACCTCCCGCTTGACACAAACCCCACCGGGAGGCTCTGCCCGGGCCCAGCCGCTGCTCGGCCCCGGCCCTGCCCGGCTGCGGGACCGGGGCTGGGGCGGGTGGGCTCCGGCGGGTCCATGTCCCCGCAGCTCGGGTGGTCCCCCCACGTCGCCCCCCGCTTCATTTCGTCTCAATCCCGGTGGTTTGCGGCGTTTTCTCCTCGCCACCATTTTGTCCGCACCGTGGCGGCTGCAGCAAGATGGTGAAACCGGGCGCTCCCGGTGAGGGTCCCCGGGGTCGGCGGGAGCGGAGACCCTGCCCCGGCCTTGGCCACCGACCCCCGCCCCTCTACCGGTGCCGGCACCGTCGGGGAGACCTCGGTAAGGCTGAAACTCGCGCAGGACAAGCCTGACCCCAACCTGACCCCGGCGGGACCGGCGGCGGCCCCGCTCGGCGACTCCCGGGGACGCGGGGACACCACGGGCTGGACCTCGGGGCTGGTCCCCGAGCTCTGCCCGCTGCTCGGCCGCTGTCCCCGGCTCGAATTGGAACAACCGGACTGTCGGTGACGGGCTCCTATCGCGACAACCCCGAAAGAGGCTTCGGTGAGCGGCGGGGCGCTTTCCCGGGATGCCCGAGCCCGGGATAACGATGGAACAGGGACCCGGCTCCGGTCCCCTCTGCCCCCGCGGCGGTGAGGAAAGGTCACGGACGGCTCTCCGGTCCCTGCCGCCCTGCCCGAGCGCTGCTCTGGGCATACCGGGAGGCCTCGGCCCTGATCTCCGAGCGGCCGCCGAGCTGCTCGGGGGCTCCGGAGGAGCGGAGGGGACGCGGAGCATCCCCGGGATCGCCGTGCCCAGCGCAGCGCTCGGGACCCGCCCGCCTGAGACACCCGCACCAAGGCGCCCCAAACTTCTCGGGGTTCGCCACAAGCCAGAAGAGGTCCCGGCGAGCCGCGGGCCGGCGGGGGCTGAGCGCGGGCGGCGGGGTGGGATGCGGGATGAGGGATGCGGGATACGGCGGCTCCGGGGAACGCCGAGCCCCAGCCGGGGCCGAACCGGTGATGGTATAAAGGGGGAAAAAAAAAAAAAAACAAAAATAAACCCCCCCTCGCCCGCCGCCGCGCCGTGCCGCTGGTC
>JAWWMJ010000184.1:71453339-71471820 GCA_035047045.1 Vireo griseus
TTACTCCCTCCCAGTCCTCCCAGTTCCCCCCCGGATCCTCCTGCTCCCCCCAACTCCCCTCACCCCAATCTCTCCCAGTCCTCCCAATCTCTCCCAGTTCTCCCAGTTCCTCCAGCCTCCTCCTGCTCTCCCGGCTCCCCCCAGCTGCCCCAAATCTCTCCCAATCCTCCCAGTTCCTCCAGCCTCCTCCTGCTCTTCCCAGCTCCCCCCAGCTGCCCCAAATCTCTCCCAGTTCTCCCAGTTCCCCCAGTTCCCCCTGGTTCCCTTGGTTTCTGCTCTCCCCGGCTCCCCCCAGCTCCCCCCAACTCCACCCAAATCCCTCCCAGTCCTCCCAGTTCCCCCCAGTTCCCCCCCGGCTCAGTCCCGATTTGGGCTCTGCAGATCCAGAGGGGAATCCTGTGGAAAGGGATGGGGAACCATCCCAGGGGTGTCCCAGCCCCCCCCCCCCCCATGGTGTCACCGTGTGTCCCCAAATCTGGGGCGCGGGAAGAGAGGAGGGAACATGGAGAGGGGGAGCCCTGAGCCAGGGGGGGTTTAGGGGAGTTCCTGGAATGGGATGGGATGGGAGAAGGAGCTCCCTCAAATCCAGGACTGTGCAGTGTCCACGGAGTGTCCTGGGGGTGTTTGGGATCCCCAAAATCTGGGGGTGCACAACCCATCCTCCAGCTCCAATTTCCACCCTGGGGATGTTTGGCATCCTTCAAATCCAGGGATTTGCCAGCCCTGAGCTCCAATTTCCACCCTGGGGGTGTTTGACATCCTTCAAATCCAGGGATTCGCCAGCCCTGAGCTCCAATTTCCACCCTGGGGGTGTTTGCAATCTTTCAAATCCAGGGATTCACAACCCCCTACTCCAATTTCTACCCTGGGAGTGTTTGGGATCTTTCAAATCCAGGGATTCACCAGCCCTGAGCTCCAATTTCCACCCTGGGGGTTTTGGGGATCTTTCAAATCCAGGGATTCACAACCCCCAGCTCCAATTTCCACCCTGGGGATGTTTAGCATCCTTCAAATCCAGGGATTTACCAGCCCTGATCTCCAATTTCCACCTTGGGAGTTTTGGGATCTTTCAAATCCAGGGATTCGCAAGCCCCCATATCCAATTTCCACCCTAAGAGTGTTTGGGACCCTCAAAATCCAGGGTTTCACCAGCTCCAAGCTCCAGTTTCCACCCTGGGGGTGTTCACAACCCTTCAAATCCAGGAATTCACCAGTCCCAAGATCCAATTCCCACCCTGAGGGTTTTGGGGACCCTTCAAATCCAGGGATTCACAACCCCCAGCTCCAATTTCCACCCTGGGAGTCTTTGGGACCCTCAAAATCCAGGGATTCACCAGTTCCAAGCTCCAATTCCCACCCTGGTAATGTTCACAACCCTTCAAATCCAGGGATTCACAACCCCCTGCTCCAATTCCCGCCCTGGGGGGTGTTTGGGATCTCTCAAATCCAGGGATTCGCAAGCCCCCATCTCCAATTTCCATCCTAAGGGTGTTTGGGACCCTCAAAATTCAGGGATCCACCAGCTCCAAGCTCCAATTTCCACCCTGGGGGCATTCACAGCCCTTCAAATCCAGGGATTCACCAGTCCCAAGATCCAATTCCCACCCTGGGGGTTTTGGGGACCCTTCAAATCCAGGGATTCACAACCCCCTGCTCCAATTTCGACCCTGGGAGTCTTTGGGACCCTCAAAATCCAGGGATTCACCAGTTCCAAGCTCCAATTCCCACCCCGGTGGTGTTCACAACCCTTCAAATCCAGGCATTCACAACCCCCTGCTCCAATTCCCACCCTGGGGGGTGTTTGGGACCCTTCAAATCCAGGGATTTGCAAGCCCCCATCTCCAATTTCCATCCTAAGGGTGTTTGGGACCCTCAAAATCCAGGGATTCACCAGTTCCAAGCTCCAATTCCCACCCTGGTGGTGTTCACAGCCCTTCAAATCCAGGGATTCACCAGTCCCAAGATCCAATTCCCACCCTGGGGGTTTTGGGGACCCTTCAAATCCTGGGATTCACAACCCTCTGCTCCAATTTCCACCCTGGGAGTCTTTGGGACCCTCAAAATCCAGGGATTCACCAGTTCCAAGCTCCAATTCCCACCCTGGTGGTGTTCACAACCCCTCAAATCCAGGGATTCACAACCTCCAGCTCCAATTCCCACCCTGGGGGGTGTTTGGGACCCTTCAAATCCAGGGATTCGCAAGCCCCCATCTCCAATTTCCATCCTAAGGGTGTTTGGGACCCTCAAAATCCAGGGATTCACCAGTTCCAAGCTCCAATTCCCACCCTGGTGGTGTTCACAGCCCTTCAAATCCAGGGATTCACAACCCCCTGCTCCAATTCCCACCCTGGGAGTGTTCGGGATCCTTCAAATCCAGGGATTCACAACCCCCAGCTCCAACTCCCACCCTGGAGGGTGTTTGGGACCCTTCAAATCCAGGGATTCTCAAACCCCCAGCCCCAGTTTCCACCTTGGTTCCTGGGCTCATTCCAGCAGGAATTTCAGGCTGAGCTGGTGCCCAACTCCAAAGAAACATTTTGGGTCGGATTCCGCTCGTCCCGGAGGCTTCTCCGTTGCCTTGTGTGTGATCTTCCGAGTGGAAAATCAATTCCTAATGCACAAACCTGACTTTTACATTTCGGGGACGTCGGGATGGAGCTGTCTCGAGTCACCGATCCCAAACGCCTCATTAGCTGCAGAGCGAGCCGAGTTCCCGGAGGAGGAACGGGATGTGAATTATTCCTGTGACACCGGGA
Organism: Vireo griseus; assembly: GCA_035047045.1. NCBI lineage: Eukaryota > Metazoa > Chordata > Aves > Passeriformes > Vireonidae > Vireo > Vireo griseus. The sequence continues at coordinate 71,456,096 of JAWWMJ010000184.1, forward strand.
GCGATAACGGTCCGAGGTAATGGGATCTGACACGGCCCCGCTCCTGCCGCGCTAATTCCCGATTCCCGAAATCCGCCGCGGTGCCGAGGACAGGCAGGGACGCCCTGGGGACTGCAGGGGACCAGTGGCATCGCTCCCAATCCAAAATCTCGGGGTTTGCTTTTCCCAAGTGGTGTCTGTGTGGTCCCTGTCCGTGAGGGGATCCCAAATGCAGTCGTGTCCTGGCTTGGGATGATGTTCCAGCTTCCCAGACCTGGATCCAGGACAGCCCCATCGTGGCTTGGGATGATGTTCCATCTTCCCAGATCTGGAATTAGGACAGCCCTATCCTGGCTTTGGATGATGTCCCATTGTCCCAGACCTGGAACAGGGACAGCCCCATCCTGGCTTGGGATGATATTCCAACATCCCAAACCTGGAACCAGGACAGCTCTGTCCTGGCTTGGGATGATGTTCCAACTTCCCAGACCAGGATCCAGGACAGCCCCATCCTGGCTTGGGATGATGTTCCAATTTCCCAGATCTGGAATTAGGACAGCTCCATCCTGTCTTGGGATGATGCTCCATTATCCCAGACCTGGGTCCAGGACAGCTCCATCGTGGCTTGGGATGATGTCCCATTGTCCCAGACCCGGAACCAGGACAGCCCCATCCTGGCTTGGGATGATGTTCCAACTTCCCAGACCCGGAGCCATGACATTCCCACTTCCCTCAGGATCATGTTCTATCCTTCTGCCCGTGGAGCCACAAGATTTCCATCCTGGTTGATGATGTTCCAGCTTCCCAGACCTGGAACCAGGACAGCCTGATCCTGCCTTGAGATGATGTCCCTTTGTCCCAGACCTGGAGCCATGATGTCTCTACTTCCTTGGGATGATGTTCCATCTTCCCAGCCCTGAAGCCATGACAATCCCATCCTGATATGGGATGATGTTCCATCTTCCCAGGCCTGGATCCAGGACAGCTCCATCCTCCCTCGGGTTGATGTTTCATCCTTCCAAACCTGGAACCACCATGTCCTTGTACTTCCTTGGGATCATGCTCCATCCTCCCCCCCCTGGAGCCACAGCATCCCCATCTTCCCTTGGGATGAGGCTCCATCCTACCCAGTGTGGCTCCATCCGGGAATGTCCCAGCAGGGCTGCTCCAAGGGCATCCTGAGGAGCGTTCCTGGAGCTCCAAACACCTTCCAGAGGCATCTCGAGGAGCATTCCAAGAGCTCCAAACACCCTCCAAGGGCATCCTGAGGAGCGTTCCAGGAGCTCCAAGGGCATTCCAAGGAGCATTCCTGGAGTTCCAAACACCTTTGAGGGCATCCCAAGGAGAATTCCAGGAGCTCCAAACACCTTCCAGGAACATCCCAAGGAGCATTCCAGGAGCTCCAAACACCTTCCAGAGACATCCTGAGGAGATTCTAGGAACTCCAAGGGCATTCCAAGGAGCATTCCAGGAACTCCAAACACCCTTCAGGGCATCCCAATGAGCATTCCAGGAACTCCAAACACCCTCCAGGAGCATCCTGAGGAGTGTTACAGGAGCTCCAAACACCTTCCAGGGGCATCCCAAGGAGCATTCCAGGAGATCCAAACACCCTCCAGGAGCATCCCAAGGAGCATTCCAGGAACTCCAAACACCCTCCAAGGACATCCCGAGGAGCATTCCAGGAGCTCCAAACACCTTCCAGGGACATCCTGAGGAGATTCCAGGAGCTCCAAGGACATCCCGAGGAGCATGCCAGGAGCTCCAAACACCTTTGAGGGCATCCCAGGGAGCGTTCCAGGAGCTCCAAACACCTTCCAGGGACATCCCGGAGAGCATTCCAGGAGCTCCAAGGGCATTCCAAGGAGCATTCCAGGAACTCCAAACACCCTCCAGGAGCATCCTGAGGAGTGTTACAGGAGCTCCAAACACCTTCCAGGGGCATTCCAAGGAGCATTCCAGGAGATCCAAACATCCTCCAGGAGCATCCCAAGGAGCATTCCAGGAGCTCCAAACACCTTCCAGGGACATCCTGAGGAGATTCCAGGAGCTCCAAGGATATCCCGAGGAGCATTCCAGGAGCTCCAAACACCTTTGAGGGCATCCCAGGGAGCGTTCCAGGAGCTCCAAACACCTTCCAGGGCATCCCAAGGAGCGTTCCAGGAACTCCAAACACCCTCCAGGGACATCCCGGACAGCATTCCAGGAGTTCCAAGGGCATCCCGAGGAGCATTCCAGGAACTCCAAACACCCTCTAGGGACATTCCAAGGAGCATTCCAGGAGCTCCAAACACCCTCCAGGTTCCATGCTGGGTGTCTGAGGCACTTGGGAATGTTGTGCTCCGAGGCCTGGGGGTGGCTGTGGCCTCGCTCTGTCCCCACAGGCAGGATCCAGCTTTTCCCATCTCTGGGATGTGGACCTGGATCTAGAATGTGGTGATCCCAAGCACTCCAGCATCCCGCAGGCCATGGAATGCTGCAGCACAGGGATGCAGGGCTGTCCTTGTTCCATCCATCCCAGCCCAAATCCTCAGGGATCAAACCCTCCGCTCCCAACTCCTCCAGCTCCAGGGGGCCATTCCCAGCCTCTGGAGCTGCCTGGCACCACCAAAATTCCCTCTCGCTCCCATCTGCGGTGCTGCTGGGATGGGATTTTCCCGGTGGAAAATCATCCCACAGACCCAAGGACTCGTTTTCCCCCAGCCTTATGGTCGTGTCCATTTTCCCACCCACCAGACCCCCGGGAGCTGCTTGGGATCCTTGGGAGGAACCCCTCGGAACCAGGAGATCCGGGAGTTTTTGGGAGCCTCAAAATCCAGGGATTCACCAGTCCCAAGATTCCAGAGGCCGGAGCGTGGGATGAGAAACGGCTTTTCCCATCCGCGGGAGGTTTGGTGAGGAACAACAACAGCAGCTTGGGGTTGGAAACATCCCAGTTTGGCAGGAAAAAGCCATTCCTGCCAAAACTCCTGGCAGGAAAACCGGGCCTTGGAACTCCCGGAGCTCGCTGGTGGGGGGGAGTTCAGGGAAAGCGGCTTGGCTGGGAATGTTCGAGGCATCCTCCCCCATCCCGGTGTTCCCTGAGGCGTGTCCAGATCCAGGGGGACACCCCAGGGCTGTCACCGAGAGGGACACGGGGACATTTTCCCCTCCCAAACCTCTCTCAGCTCTCAGAGCTGAAACTTCGGGAATCTTTGGCTCCTGGGGGAGGTTCCAGGATGCTCCCGCCCTCTCCTACCTCCTCCCGAACATTCCTGGGACAGGGATGAGGATCCTAAAGTGCAGGACGTGTTTAAAAGCACTCAGGGATGGCCGCTGTCACATCGATGTCCCCGACACCGCTCTCGCTTCCAGCACCGCCGGCAACGTGGGAATTGCGGCGGCTGATCCGCGCCGGATCCGTGTTCCCAATCCGTGTTCCCGCTTTGCTACATCGTTTTGCATTTTGCTCCTCGTTTTTGCACTTTTCACGCTTTTCAGGACCTGAACCATCAGTTCTGGCAGCTGGAGGGCGGCGGGAGCCTCCCCCCTTTTCCTGCCGCGGGCATGCGAGAAAGTGGGAAGAGATGTTTTTTCTCCCAAATCCTCAATTTTCCTTCCCAAGGAGCGGCAGGGGCCGTGGGTGGTGACTGAAGGTGCCGCTGCCAGGGCGGCTGTGAGATCCTGGGAATTCCCAGTTTCCCAAATCTCTCTGGCCTCATCCAGCCAGAAGGGATCCCTGAGTTTGGGGTGCTCCAGAGGGTGGGAGAAGCAGCGGGAGAGGGAACATCCAGGATACTGGGGAATGGGACGCGTGGGAAGTGGGGTGACAATGCCATGTCCCAGACTGATCCCAGACAAGCTGGGAGTCACTTTTCCCTCCCTCAACTCCAGGACAGGATTTTCTGGATTTAACCCCTCACAAAGGGTGGCCAAAAATCCCTGTGGAAAATCAACTCCAGGCTGCAGCCTCCATTCCAAGCCCTCCCGGCTCCTTTATTCCCAAATCCCAGCTCCTGGAAGAGGAAAGGAGCTCTTGGGTGGGGGGTCCCAGCACAGATCCCCGGGGGTGGCTTTGGTGACTCAGGGCCAGCAGGGTGGCGACTGTCACTGGGTAGAGAGGGACTCGGGCACACATCTGGGCACAGCTGGGCACGGGGAGGGGGTAGGGAGGACCCCCAGCCCACCCCCCTCCCCTTTTTGGGGACCCCACGGAGGCAGCGTTGTTGCAGCCCCCCCGTTCCGTGCCCCTCACGGTTTGTTTTCCTTTCCCGGAGAACTTCGGCTGACCTGGGGCCGGGAAGAGCCTCTGGAGCGGGGGTGGGGGAGCCCGGCGGGACCCCCGGAGCAGCCCCCGGAGCCGCCCCCTCCTCTCGGTAATGGTTTGCAGCTGCCTCCTCTTCGCCCTCTTCTTCCTCGGTGGGGGCTGGGGGACACCATGGCACAGCCAGGGACAGCCGGGGAGGGGACACAGGGGGCATGGGGACACCATGGTACGGCTAAGGACAGCAGGGGAGGGGACATGGGGGGCATGGGGACACCATGGCACGGCCAGGGACAGCAGGGGAGGGGACACGGGGGGCATGAGGACATCATGGCATGGCTAAGGACAGCAGGGGAAGGGACACGGGGGGCATGGGGACATCATGGCACGGCCAGGGACAGCAGGGGAGGGGAAGTGTGGGAGTGCGTGTGCAAGCGGGTGTGCGTGTGCGCGCGCACGCATGGGCGTGCACACGCGTGTGTTCATGTGGGGGTGTGCAGATGGGGGCTGGGCGCGCACGTGTTCATGTGTGTGCACGTGTGTGCGCATAGGTGTGTACAGGTGCGCAGAGTGTGTGCACACGCTGCGTTCAAATGTGTGCGATTGCATGTGTTTGTGTGAGCACGTGTGTGAGCACGTGTTCATGTGTGTACACGTGTGTGCACATAGGTGTGTGGGGGTGTGTGCACACGCTGCCTTCACATGTGTGTGATTGTGTGTGTGTACATGTGTGTGTGTGAGCACGTGTTCATGTGTGTACAGGTGTGAACACATAGGTGTGTACGTGGGGGTGTGTGCACACGCTGCGCTCACGTGTGTGATTGCATGTTTTTGTGTACACGTGTGTGTTAGCACGTGTTCGTGTGTGTACACGTATGTGTGAGCACGTGTTCGTGTGTGTACACGTGTGTGCACCTAGGTGTGTACGTGGGGGTGTGTGCACACGCTGCGCTCACGTGTGTGTGATTGCGCGTGTGTGTTCATGTGTGTGTGAGCACGTGTTCATGTGTGTACACGTGTGAACACAGGTGTGTACGTGGGGGTGTGTGCACACGCTGCGTTCACGAGCGTGTGATTAGGTGTGTGTGAACACGTGTGTGTGAGCACGTGTTCATGTGTGTATGTGTCTGTGCACACAGGTGTGTACGTGGGGGTGTGTGCACACGCTGCGCTCACCTGTGTGTGATTGCATGTGTGTGTGAGCACGTGTTCGTGTGTGTACACGTGTGTGTGCTCATAGGTGTGTACGTGGGGGTGTGTGCACACGCTGCGCTCACCTGTGTGTGATGACATGTGTTTGTGTGCACGTGTGTGTGAGCACGTGTTCGTGTGTGTACACGTGTGAACACAGGTGTGTACGTGGGGGTGTGTGCACACGCTGCGCTCACGTGTGTGTGATTGCATGCGTTTGTGTACACGTGTCTGTGAGCACGTGTTCGTGTGTGTACGCGAGTGAGCACACAGGTGTGTATGTGGGGGTGTGTGCACACGCTGCGTTCAAATGTGTGTGGTTGTGTGTGTGTACACCTGTGTGTGTGAGCACGTGTTCGTGTGTGTACACGTGTGAACACATAGGTGTGTACGTGGGGTTGTGTGCACACGCTGCGCTCACGTGTGTGATTGCATGTGTTTGTGTACACGTGTGTGTGAGCACGTAATCGTGTGTGTACATGTGTGTGTGAGCACGTGTTCATGTGTGTACACGTGTGAACACAGGTGTGTACGTGGGGGTGTGTGCACACGCTGCGCTCACGTGTGTGTGATTGCATGCGTTTGTGTACACGTGTCTGTGAGCACGTGTTCGTGTGTGTACGCGTGTGAGCACACAGGTGTGTATGTGGGGGTGTGTGCACACCCTGCGTTCACGAGCATGTGATTACGTGTGTGTGTACACCTGTGTGTGAGCACGTGTTTGTGTGTGTACGCGTGTGTGCACGTAGGTGTGTACGTGGAGTTGTGCACACGCTGACCTCACGTGTGTGTGATTGCATGTGTTTGTGTACACGTGTGTGTGAGCACGTGTTCATGTGTGCACACGTGTGTGCACCTAGGTGTGTACGTGGGGGTGTGTGCACACGCTGCGCTCACCTGTGTGTGATTGCATGTGTGTATGAGCACGTGTTCGTGTGTGTACACGTGTGTGTGCTCATACGTGTGTACGTGGGGGTGTGTGCACACGCTGCGCTCACGCGTGTGCAATTGCGTGTGTGCATACGCGTGTGTGCACACGGTAGGGGTGCGTGGGCACGCAGGCGTGTACGTGGTGTTTATGTGCAGGCTTCGCGTTCACGCGGGTGTGTGCACGCACGTGGGGTGCGTGTGCACATGCGGGTGTGCACTGTGAGCGCGCGGGTGTTGTTCGTGCGTGTGCTGCCCGCGCGTTGGGTGTGCACGCGTGTGTGTGGGAGTGTGGGCACACGGGGTGGTGTGTGCACACGTGTGTGTACAAATGCGCCATGTGCGTGTGCACGTGAGCAGGTGTGCCCACCGTGGGTGTGTGTAGGTGGGTGCGCACGAGTGCGTGTTCGCACGTCGTGTGTGAGCGTGCGTGTGCAAGAACCCGCTCGTGCCTGTGCGAGGGTGCGAACAGCACGCGCACACCCACGCGCGGAGGTGACTTCACGTGCGCGTGCAAGATCCGTGTGTCCCCGCGGGTGTGCAAGGGGGTGCAGCCTGAGCGTGCACGAGCTCCCGCGTGCTCGCGAGCGTGCGAGAACACGCGCGCGTGCAAGAACTTCGTCCGTGCCGAGCCAAAACCGAGGCCTGTGCGAGGTACCCGCGGGTACACCCCAGCTTGGGATTTCCAGCCCCAAAATCCCCAAAATCCCCAAAATCCCTGTCCCCCTTCCGCCGGGGACAGCGCTGGGGAGGCGAGGGGACCTCGGAGGGACCCGGGATGGACACTGGGAATGTGGGAATGGCAGACTATGGACACCGGGAATGTGGGAATGGCAGCCCTTGGACACCGGGAATGTGGGAATGGCATCCTTTGGACACCGGGAACGTGGGAATGGCAGCCCTTGGACACCGGGAATGCGGGAATGGCAGACTTTGGACACTGGGAATGCGGGAATGGCAGACTTTGGACACCGGGAATGTGGGAATGGCAGCCCTTGGGCACCGGGAATGTGGGAATGGCAGCCTTTGGACACCGGGAATGGCAGCCTTTGGACACCGGGAATGCGGGAATGGCAGACTTTGGACACCGGGAATGTGGGAATGGCAGCCCTTGGGCACCGGGAATGTGGGAATGGCAGCCTTTGGACACCGGGAATGTGGGAATCGCAGCCTTTGGACACCGGGAATGTGGGAATGGCAGCCTTTGGACACCGGGAATGCTGGAATTCGGGTGGCACCGCGTCACCCCACCCCCCCCGCGCTGGCACCGTGTCCCCGAGGCCGCCCTGCCCTTGGCGGGGCGGTGGGAAGGAAGCGATCCAGCCCTTCCCAGGCTGGGTGGGATCCATCCCCTGCTCCCGGAGCGCCGGCAAGGCTGAGACAAGGGGTCGGGGGGGTTTCACCCCCTCCCCGCGGGATCCCCTGGATGTTGAGGTCACCTCGGCGTGGTGGGGACAATGTCCTTTGTCCCCCATTCGCACCCCTTTGTCCATCCCGATCCGCCAGCTCCGTGCGGGACACCTGGGATGGATGAGGGGTGATGGTGATGATGATGAGGGCGGGGATGGTGACGATGAAGATTCCCGTTATCCCGCTGCAGGTCCCAGCCCAGGAAGGCCCAGTTTGTCCCCAGAAAGGCTGGGAAGGAGCAAACTGGGAGCACTGGGCAGGAGGGGACGGGCTGCCCAGATCTTGTCCCCAGCTCCCGGATTGGGGACACGATGCCACCCTGGGGTGGAGGTGGGGGACACTGCTGTCCCCACTGGCCGCGGGTCTGGGCTGGGCTCTGGCCTTGCTTCCAGCCCCGGTTCTCCGTCCTCGTCCCGGGTTTCCTGTCCCGGCAGCATTTCCATGGGCCGGGCCTCAATTCCCGGAAAGCGCTACCTCATCCCTGTCGGGGAGCCAGGGACGCAAACACGGGTGGAGCCCCCGCCCTTGTCCCTGTCCCCTCCCTCCAGAACCTTCCCCGGCTCCGGGGCAGCTGTGCCAGGCAGGGCTGGGGGGGGCTGGGGCACCCCCCAAACCACCTGGAACCCCAAAAAGTCCCAGCACAGCCCCAGTAAAATCCCGAATCCAGTTCTGACATCCCCCTCCTGTCCTCTCTGGGGTTCAGATGTCCTCTGGCTCAGGAGGTGACCCTTTGTCCCCTCCCCAGTGTCCCCCGCCAGTGTCACCCCCTGGGTCACAGCTGGTCATCCGGCACATCCCGCATTCCTGGCCAGGGGCTTCCTGACCTCGATCCCAATGATCCCAGGGACTTGATCCCAATGATCCCAAACGATCTCAGCGACCCCAGTGATCCAAATGATCCCAGCAATTGCAGCGATGCAAATGATCTCAATTTTTCCCAGTGTTCCAAACGGTCTCACTGATCCCAATGATCCCAACGACCCCAATTACCTCAGTGATCCTCATGATTTAAGCAATCCCAGTCATCTCAACGACCCCAATAATCCAAATGATCCCAATTATCTCAACCACTCCAATTACCTCAGTGCTCCCAACTACAACTCCATCCCAAGGATCCCAAATACCTCGATTATCGGAACGATCCCAATGTTCTGCCGGTGATTTGAGGCTCCCACAGGTGGTTCCTTCCCATTATGGAGATTTTTGGGAATGACAGGACGGACCCTTTGTCTGCCTCCCTTCCTTGGGGTCTCCCAGATCTGTTCCCACTCTCGGGACCCCCCAGCTCTGCTCCCACCCTCGGGATCTCCCAGCTCTGATCCCAAATCTGGGATCTCCCAGTTCTGATCCCACTCCTGGGACCCCCTGGCTCTGTTCCCACCCTGGGGATGTCCCAGCTCTGATCCCAAATCTGGGATGTCCCAGTTCTGATCCCACTCCTGGGACCCCTGGGCACTGCTCCCACCCCGAGGATCTGATCCCACCCTGGGATGTCCCAGCTCTGATCCCAAATCTGGGATCCCCGGCTCTGCTCCCACCCTGGGGATCTCCCAGTTTTGGTCCCAAATCTGGGATCTCCCAGTTCTGATCCCACTCCTGGGACCCCCTGGCTCTGTTCCCACCCTGGGGATCTCCCAACTCTGATCCCAAATCTGGGAACCCACAGCTCTGATCTCATCCTGGGGATGTCCCAGCTCTGATCCGAAATCTGGGAACCCCCAGCTCTGCTCCCACCCTGGGGTGCCCCAGCTCTGATCCCACTCCCGGGACCCTCGAGCTCTGCTTCCTGGCATAACTCGATCCAGGAACCTCCTCTGGGAATGGGAACGACCCTGCGGAGGAGAATCCCGGGATAATCCCGAGCTAATCCCGGGCTCTGCAGCCGGGAGGGGGCTGGATGTGGCGACAGATGTCACCCGGGAGGAGCAGTGACAAACCCGGCAGAGAGATTCAGGCAAATTCAGGGGGACACTGGGGGGTGTGGAGGTGGCGTGTCCCCCATCCCGGCCGCTTTGGGATGTCCCTTGTCCCCCCACCTCGGTGGCCGTGGCCGGGCGGGGAGCGGAGGTTCCTCTGCCGGCGGGGCCGGGGCTGGCCCTGCCTCCTCCTCCTCCACCTCCTCCTCCCGCTGCTCCCGCTCCCACATCTGCAGCTGGAATTGCAATTTGAGGCGCTGCCTGGGCCGGGACAGGGAGTGGGAGGAAGCCGGAGCGCGGGGGGCTGCGCGGGGCCCCGACGGGGACAGAGCCGCGGGGACAGAGCCGCGGCCAGGACGGGGACAGAGAGGCGGCGACAGAGCCGCGGGCACCACCCCGGCGGGCACAGCCCGAGTGACAAAGCGGGGGCTGCACCGAGGGGTCCCCAACCTGTGTCGCCCCCCACCCCCCTACCCACAGCGGTGAGTGGCCGGGGGAGGGGGGCTGGGAGGAGCTGGGGGGACAGCAGGGCGCGGGGACGTGGGGGGTCAGCCCTGTCCCCTGGCCGAGGTGAGGGTGGCACCATCCCGGGGGTCTCTAACCGGTTTGGGGACACTGAGGGGGCTGCCAGGACTCCCCGGCCTCTTCCCGGTGGGAATGGGGGGCTGTGGGCGTGGAGGGGGAGTGGGGATGGACGCTCTGACATCGTCGCCGCGTGCCCTGTCCTGGGGGACACCGCTGTGACCACTGGGGACACCGCTGGGACCATCGGGGACGCCACCAGGGACAGTGCCACAATGCACCAGCACCGTGCAGGGGCTGTGGCAACTCTCTCCGGGGACACCTCTGGGTGACTCTCGTGTCCTGACCGTGACCTAGGGGGGACAGGGAAGGGCTCCAGGGGAGCCCCAAAAGCTTCTCCGGAGGATTTGGGGTGTCCCCAACCCCACTCAGCCCTGGCACAAGGGGGGATGAGGGTACAAACAGCTCCTTCTGTCCCTGCCACATCTGGATCGGAGCCCCACAGCTGCCCTGAGCCCTCCCAGGTGTCCCGTGGGGACACCCCGAGTTGTGGGGACACCCCGAGTTGTGGGGGTCATCGTGCCAGGCCAAAGCGGTGTCCCCGCGCCGCTCTCGGCTGTGCCACAGCCCCGCTGTCGCTCCTGGCTCCTCCACCCTGATCCCGTCCCAAACTTTGTTTCCTTTCCCCGTTTCCGTGAGCCCCCGCAGAGGCGGAAATGGTGGAAAATCCTCAAAATCGCCGCTCCTGGCGGAGGGAGTCCCGGAGCCACCGAGATCCTGCCCTGGAAGGGTCCCCCAGAGTTGGGGACTTCGTGTTGTGTCCCCTGGGTGACAGCAGAGAGGTCACTGCCGGGTACTGGAGGACACCTCGGGGGGTTGAGGCCACCCGCGCTCCTCGTGGGGACCCCAGCAAGGGGGGTGGCACCTTGGGGACAAAGGTGGTTGTTGGCCGCTCCCTGCCAGCCCTGGAGAAGGAGGATTTTGGCCACCTGGAACAGGAGCGACCCCCCTGGACACTCCCCACGGCCACGGAGGGACAGGGAATGAATCCACGGAGCCACCGAGGGCTGGCGTGTCCCTGTGGATCTGTCCATCCGTGGGGTTGGGGGCGCTGGGGACATCCCCGCACGTTCCAAAACCGCAACCCGAGCCCCAGGTGGCGTTTTTGCGGGAAAAAATGCAAATCCCAAAGCCGAGGACTGATGTCTGGAGCGCGTCCCTGCAGGAAAACCTCCTGGAAAGCCCCATTTTGGTGGAAAAACCCCCAGACCACCCCCAACCTGCCAGGAACCCCCCTGTGTGTGTCACCCCAAGGCCACCAGCACGGCTGTCCCTGCCTGCAGCTCCGGGGTGGCCAGAGCTGGACCCCACAGTTCCAGGGAAAGCCTCCCCACCTGCAGTTTGTATCCTGAAGGGATTTTTTTTGGGGAACAGGGAAAGCTGTGGGGGCAGGCAGAGCGTGGGTGGGTTTGGCTCGCGGCGAGGCCTCTCCCGATGAGCTCAGCCCTATCCCCGAGACTTTGGATTTGTGGGATGAGAGCGGCTGGGGGTGCTCGGAGGTGCCGGGATGCCGTGGCCTCGGGAAGAGAGCCAGGAGCTGGGGTGTTATCCCGGGAAGAAGACTTGGAGCTGGTCCAGGCTGGGTCAGAACCACCCCCGGGAGGAGCCGGGATTGCTTTGGCCACTGCACTTCCATTGGGAAAACGAGTCGGGATTTTTCCTAAACAAGACCTCAATAAAAGGGTTTTGGTTGGGGGTAAAAATATGCAGGAACGGTGATTCCCACACATCCATATCCCACACATCTGTCCGACCTGCTCAGGGACAGAAACTCAAATCCCTGTCCCCACAGCAGCTGTGACAGCTGGTGACACCCCAGCGGTGACAATCGCGTGTGCCCCAAACCACGACAGCCATCCCCACACCTCCATTCCCAGCTGGGATTTGGGGTCCCTTCCTGCCAACCCTACAAACCCCAGCTCCGTCCCCAGGGTGTTTTTTGGGGGGGATCAAGGCTGGGGTCACACTGAGGGGACACCGTGGCCACCCCACGCCACCGAGGGGACGCAGGGATGGATTTTGTCCCTTCCTTTTCCAGGTGGGCAGCGAGGCCATGGCGATGCTGCTGGAGCCTGGGATGCAGAGCCTGCGGATGGGTAAGGATGTCCCCAGGGGGTGGCATTGGCTGAGATGTCCCCTGACCCTCCCCAGACCTTCATTCCAGGGTCCCTCGATGTCCCCCCTCTGCGTCCCCTCCACAGCTCCCAAGCTGGGTTAACCAGAACCAGCTGTGGGAGGAAATCTGATCCTGCCATCCCAAACCTGATCCTGCTATCCCAAACCCAATCCCGCCATTTCAAAGCTGATCCTGCCATCCCAAACTTGATCCTGCTATCCCAAACTTGATCCTGCTATCCCAAACCTGCTCCTGCCATCCCAAACCTAATCCCACCATCCCAAACACGATCCCACCATCCCAAACCTGATCCCGCCATCCCAAACCTGATCCTGCCATTCCAAACCTGATCCTGCTATCCCAAACCTGATCCTGCCATCCCAAACCTGATCCTGCTATCCCAAACCCAATCCCGCCATTTCAAACCTGATCCTGCCATCCCAAACCTGATCCTGCCATCCCAAACCCAATCCTGCCATCTCAAAACTGATCCTGCCATTCCAAACCTAATCCCACCATCCCAAACCCGAGCCCTCCATCCCAAACTTGATCCTGCCATCCCAAACCTGATCTTGCCATCCCAAATCCAATCCTGCCATCTCAAATCCAGTCCTGCCCTCTCAAATCCAATCCTGCCATCCCAAACCTGATCCTGCCGTCCCAAACCTGATCCTGCCATCCCAAACCTGCTCCTGCCATCCCAAACTTGCTCCTGCCATCCCAAACCTGCTCCTGCCATCCCAAACCTGCTCCTGCCATCCCAAACCTGATCCCACCATCCCAAACCCAATCCTGCCATCCCAAACCCAATCCTGCCATCCCAAATCCAATCCTGCCATCCCAAACCTGATCTCTCCATCCCAAACCCAATCCTACCATCCCAAACCTGATCCCTCTATCCCAAACCCAATCCTGCCATCCCAAATCCAACCCCACCATCCCAAACCTGATCCTGTCATCTCAAACCTGAGCCCTCCATCCCAAATCCAAGCCTGACATCCCAAACCCGATCCTGCCATATCAAACCCAATTCTGCCATCCCAAATCTGACCCTGCCATCCCAAATCCAAGCCCGCCAGCCCAAACCTGATCCCTCCATCCCAAATCCTAGCCCACCATCCCAAACCTGATCCCTCCATCCCAAACCAACCCCACCATCCCAAACCCAATCCCACCATCCCAAACCCGGGAATGAGGATGCGACAGCTGGAATTAGCCCCCCCCCCCCCCCCCAAATCCCGATCCTTATCCGCAGGAATGGGATTTCATGTCCAAGGCTCTCCAGAGCCCCCCGGGGCAGGGGGAGGGGGTGGTCACCAGTCCCCACCGGCTCTGTCGCACGTGGAGGTGGCGGAGAGACTGTTCCCGTTTGTCTGGGATCAAATATTCATGGGACAGACACGGATACAGGGAAAGGCACTTATGGAGCAGGTGTTGGGGACAGCAGACACGTCACCGGCACAGCTCCGGGAGTTGGGGACAATTGGGGCAATTGCTGTCCCCAACTCTGTGATGTGGGACTGGCTCAGCTCTTCCCCGGATATGGAAAGTTGAGGTCAGGCTGATCCCAATCCAAACCCTGCGGCTGCCACTGTTGAGGGAGTCCCGGAGCATTCCCAGAGCGTTCCCTGAGACTCCTGATCTTCCAGAGGGTGTCCCAGGGGGTGTCCCAGTGCAAACTGGTGGCACTGGGAGCTGGGGTGGGTTTGTCTGGACGCTGGCGAAGGGGAGATGGAGTTTTGCTCTTCCTGGAGGAGCTTCCTCTGTTCCCAAATCTCTCTGACCACGGAGCCTCCTCTGTTCCCAAATCCCTCAGACCATGGAGCCTCCTCTGTTCCCAAATCCCTCCAGAGCCCAGCTGGGGGTGGGCACTGCTCATCCCTGCTCCCATGGCCTGATCCTGGCAGGATTCCGGCTGGATCCCGGCTGGATTAGCAATTAATTAATTAGCAATTAGTCCCTTCACCTCCCTGATGTCACCGCCTGGACGTCACATCCCATTTCCAAAACATTATCCCATCCCAATCCCTTGGGAATGCTGCTCCATCATCGGCTCCCCCAAACCCTTCCCGGCTGCTCCCTTCCAGCTGGAGCTGATCCAACGGCTCTTTCGTGGGCGGTGATTAATTAATGCCGGCTGCTAATTGGAGCCAGGTGCCCGGGGCAGCGTGGGAGGGACAGTCCTGTGTCCCCAGTGTGGGACTCTGGGGCTCATCTCACCCCGATTCTGGGATCATCAGGGGTCCCTGTGGCTGGAATTCTGCTGCTGGAGGGGACAGGAATGGCTGGTGGCTCCAGGAAGAGGAGGAGGGAAAATCCGCTGTGCCATCCCTGGGTTACCCACACCTCCTGATCTCCCAGATTTTAGGATTGCCAGGGACTCATGCAGGAATTTCCAGGGTCTCCAGAAAACTGAGATGTTCTGGAGCTCGGCCCAGAGTCTGAGCTGGACCTGCTCCCCCTCTCTGTGTCTCTGTGGATTTGAACCACAGACGCTTCCTTTCCCTCTTTCCAAGTTTTCCCCCATTCCCGCTGAATCGAAACCTTCCAGCTGCTGGCCCGGAGCAGCTTCCCCATCCCTGGAAGTGTCCCAGACCACGCTAGAGCAATCTGGGATAGTGGGAGGTGTCCCTGCCCATGGGTGGGGTGGCACTGGATCATCTGTAAGGTCCTTCCCAACTCCAATCATCCCACAACTCCATGATTTTATGACCTCCATGTCTCCATGCCTGGAGCCTCCACAGTGACTCTATCTCCTCCACTGCCACGTCCACCCCTTTGGATCCGTTTCCATCAGGATGTCCTTGGTGGTTTCTCCTTGGGAAAGAGTCTTTGGGAAGGTCTGGGATCACTTCCCACCCGGATCCGTCTCCATTGAGATGTCCTTGGTGGTTTCTCCTTGGGGAAGGGTCTTTGGGAAGGTCTGGGATCACTTCCCACACAGATCCATCTCCATTGGGATGTCCTTGGTGGTTTCTCCTTGGGGAAGAGTCTTTGGGAAGGTCTGGGATCACTTCCCACATGGATCCATCTCCATTGGAATGTCCTTGGTGGTTTCTCCTTGGGGAAGGGTCTTTGGGAAGGTCTGGGATCACTTCCCACCTGGATCCATCTCCATCGGGATGTCCTTGGTGGTTTCTCCTTGGGGAAGGGTCTTTGGGAATGTCTGGGATCACTTCCCACCCGGATCCATCTCCATTGGGATGTCCTTGGTGATTTCTCCTTGGGGAAGGGTCTTTGGGAAGGTCTGGGATCACTTCCCACACGGATCCATCTCCATTGGGATGTCCTTGGTGGTTTCTCCTTGGGGAAGGGTCTTTGGGAAGGTCTGGGATCACTTCCCACCTGGATCCATCTCCAT
>JAWWMJ010000184.1:71479889-71495009 GCA_035047045.1 Vireo griseus
TTCTCCCGGTTCCCATCCCCCCCCCATTCCCCCCTCCCCAAATCCAGGGCATTTTTCCCTGCTTTCCCAGAAGCCCCTGAGCCGTGTCCCCATCCTGCCACCTCGGCCACCACCCTGTGTCCTTGGGCCACCTCCAGGGACTGTCCCCCCCATCCATGGAATCCTGAGGCTTTCCTGGGACAGCCCCAGTTTTCCCAGCTGGGACCAAGCCCCGGAACCGGGATGTGCCGGTGGGGATCCCAGATGGAGATTTGGGGTCCCCTGAGGTTTGTGGAGTTGCTCGAGCTGATCCTGAGGAATTATCCATGTGCCAAAAATATCCCGGGATAGCCCCACCTTCTCCGATTCATCCCGGCCCTTCCGGGCGGCTTTGATGTCCCTGGGATGGGAGGAGCAGAGGAAACCCCACCCGGGCTTCGGGATCCGGGGCGGAGGTGGCATGGCGGGTGGGCACAGGGTGATCCCATGGGATCCGGTGGGATCCTTTGGGATCCCAGCAGGACAGCGGGAAAGCTGGATCAGCCCACCCATGATGGAGCTGGGACATACTGGGGTCACCAGTGCTCCCAGTACAACCCCCCACAGCGGGAATGGGCGGATCCCAGGGAATGGGGTGGATCCTATGGAAAGGGGGTGGATCCCATGGAAATGGGGTGGATCCCATGGAAGTGGAGGGGATCCTGACCCCGCTGCTGACCCCTGGCTCCGTCCCCCCAGCCCGGGAACAGCTCCGGCGATCCCGGCACAGCCGGACCTTCCTGGTGGAGTCGGGAGTGGGCGAGCTCTGGTCGGAGATGCAGGCAGGTAGGAGTTTTTGGGGGACACGGGAGATTCCCGGATCCCAGGCACTTCCCAGATCCCAGAGACTTCCTGGATCCCCTGGATGAGTGGCTGAGGGGCTGGATGCCCTTTCCACGGGGGTGACAAGAGTGGGGTCTGTCCCTTGACCCCACAGAAGAGGGGGGAGGGTCTCCCTGCCACCATCCCATCCCTCCACCCCCACCTACCAAATTCCAGCTGTGTTTTGGCTGGGAAAAACCACCCCGAATCCCCAGTATTTTGCTTAAAACTTCATTTTCCTGAGGGAATCTCAACCTCCGTGTCCCGGTGGCTGCTCCCAGCCCTCGGGTGGGTGTCGCGGGGTCACCCAGGACCGCCACCCTGTCGCTGTCCCCTCCCGCAGGTGACAGGTACATCGTGGCCGATTGTGGCGGGGGGACCGTGGATCTGACCGTGCACCAGATCGAGAAGCCGCAGGGGACGCTGAAGGAGCTCTACAAAGCCTCGGGTGGGCTCCAAATTCCGAGTCATCCTTATTTTTTTCCCCGCTCTGGAATTCTTCCGGCACCCCCAAACCGGGCTGGGATTCCCCCCCGGACCCCAAAACCGGGCTGGGATTCTGCCGGCACCCCCAAATCGGGCTGGGATTCCCCCCGGGACCCCAAAACCGAGCTGGGACCCCCCCGCCCCATAAAAGGGTCGTGGGTGGGGGTGTGGCTCCACCTGGTGGCATCGAGGGGGAGGTGCAGAGGGACAGTGGGGACAGAGAGGGGACAGAGGGACATCGGGGATGGATTTTGGGGACAAGGGGTGGATTAGGGGTGCTGGGTGAGGGAGGAAAGAGGGACAGGGGGCTGGGGTGGAGGGGAAAAGGGGGTGCGGTGGGGACATGGGTGCCACAGGGACGTGGGGACGAGGTGCCAGGGGTGGCAGGGGGATGTGTGGGGACCTGGGGGGACATCGGGATGTGAGGGACACGGGGATGTGGGGACACGGGGTTTGGGGTGCCGTGGGGACACGGGGGATATGGGGGACGTGGTGATGGGGGACATGAAGACGGGGGACATAGGAGACACGGGGACATGGGGACACGGGGAGGGGGGACATGGGGGTGTGGGTGTCACAGGGACAGGAGGACGGGGGACATGGGGACACAAGGACATGGTGATAGGGGACATGGGGACATGAGGACCGGGAACATAGGAGACATGGGGACATGGTGATGGGGGACATGAGGACATGAGGACATGAGGACATGAGGGGACAGAGGAGACATGGGGACATGGGGAGGGCGGACATGGGGAGGGTGTGGGTGGCACAGGGACAGGAGGATGGGGGACATGGGGACACAAGGACGTGGTGATGGGGGACATGGGGACATCAGGACAGGGGACATAGGAGACATGGGGACACGAGGATGGGGGACATGGAGGTGTGGGTGCCACAGGGACAGGAGGATGGGGGACATGGGGACACAAGGACATGGTGATGAGGGACATGGGGACACAAGGACATGGTGATGGGGGACATGAGGACATGAGGACCGGGAACATAGGAGACACAGGGACACGGGGAGGGGGGACATGAGGACATCAGGACGGGGGACATAGGAGACACAGGGACATGAGTATGGGGGACATGGGGGTGTGGGTGCCACAGGGACATGGTGACAGGGGACATAGGGACATCGGAATGTGGGGGTGTGGGGATGTGGGAGTATGTGGCGATGGGGGACACGGCTGCCGCAAGGCCACGGCTACCACGGGACCACCTCCTGACCCCCACCCTCATCCCTCAGGAGGTCCCTACGGCGCCGTGGGCGTGGACCTGGCCTTCGAGAAGCTGCTGTGCCACATCTTCGGGGACGATTTCATCGCCACCTTCAAGGCCAAGCGTCCGGCGGCCTGGGTGGACCTGACCATCGCCTTCGAGGCGAGGAAGCGCGCGGCCGCCCCGAGCCGCTCCAGCCCCCTCAACATCTCCCTGCCCTTCTCCTTCATCGACTTCTACCGCAAACACCGCGGCCACAATGTTGAGACCGCGCTCCGCAAGAGCAAGTGAGGGGGTGACGCAGCTTGGGGGCGTCTCGGGAGCGTGGGGATGTCTTGGGAGCGATGCTGGGGATGGGGAGTGGGCAAGAGAAGGGGAAAGGTGGGATAGGGGTGGTGGGGAGGGTGAGAGAGGACAGGGAAAGACTGGGCAGGAGTCTCTGGTGACGCCCGGGTCCCCTGTCTGCCGCCAGTGTCAACCTGGTGAAGTGGTCGTCCCAAGGGATGCTGCGGATGTCCCCCGAGGCCATGAACGAGCTGTTCCAGCCAACCATCACCCACATCATCCAGCACATCGGTGCGGCCTGGGGGACACTCCTATGCCTGGGGGACCCCTGTGCCTGTCCCTGGAATCACTTCCCATCCCTGGGGGACCCCTGTCCCTGGAATCACTCCCCATCCCTGAGGGACCCCTGTCCCTATCCCTGTCCCTGGAATCACTCCCCATCCCTGGGGGACCCCTGTCCCTGTCCCTGGAATCACTCCCCATCCCTGAGGGACCTCTGTCCCTGTCCCTGTCCCTGGAATCACTCCCCATCCCTGAGGGACCCCTGTCCCTGTCCCACCTCCGGTCCCTGGGACCCCTTCCATCCCTGGCACCGTCTCTGTTCCTGGGAGCTCCCTGTTCCCGGGATCTCTCCCAGTCCTGGGATCTCACCCACCCCTGGGATCCCTTCCATTGTCTGGAACCTTCCCTGTCCCTGGGACCCCACTCCCTCTCTGGAACCCTCCTTGTCTCTGGAACCCCTTTTGTCCCTGGGATCACCCCTGTCCCTCAGAGCCCCCCACCCCTGGGACTCCTCCCATCCTTGGGGACCCCTCCATCCCTAGGACACTCCCCCTCATCCTCATTCGTGGGAGCCCCTTCATCCCTGGAATCCTTCCCATCCCTGGGATCACCCCTGTCCCTCAGAGCCCCCCATCCTTGGGACAATCCCCATGCCCAAGAGATGCCCCCATCCCTGGGACAATCCCACCTCCCTGGAGACCCCATTTGTCCCTGGAAGCCTTTCCTGGGTTCCCCCATTGTCCCTGGGATTCTCCATTCCCTGGAATCCTCCTTTTCCCTGGAACCCACTTTGTCCCTGGGATCTCCCCCCTGTCCCTATGAGCACTATTGACTCCCTATGAGTCCCTATCCCCATCCTTGGGACCATCCCCATTCCCGAGAGACCCCCCCCAGGACAATCCTAGGATTCCTAGGACAATCCCACACCCTGGCAGCCCCCCACATCCCTGTGACCCCACCTGTCCCTAGGAGCCCTCCACCCCGGGAACCTTGGGAGCCTCCTTTGTCCCTGGAACCCTCCTTGTCCCTGGGACTCCCCTCCCTCCCTGGAACCCTCCTTGTCCCTGGAATCCCCTTCGTCCCTGGGACCACCCCTGTCCCTGGAAGCCCCCCAGTTCTGGAACCCTCCTCGTCCCTGGGATCACCCCTGTCCTTGGAAGTCCCCCAGCTCTGGGACCCCTCTCCATCCCTGGAAGTCCCCTCATCCCCGGGATCACCCATCCCTTGAACCCACCTTATCCCTGGAATCTTTCTTGTCCCTGGAACCCTCCTTGTCCCGGGGATCCTCCATTCCTGGAACCCTCCTTGTCCCTGGAATCCCCATTGACCCTGGAACCCTCCTTGTTCCTGGAATCCCCATTGACCCTGGAATCTTCCTTGTCCCTGAAACCCCTATTGACCCTGGAACCCTCCTTGTCCCTGGGATCCTCCATTCCTGGAACCCTCCTTGTCCCTGGGATCACCCCTGTCCCTGGAAGCCCCCCAGCTCTGGGACCCCTTTCCATCCCTGGAAGTCCCCTCATCCCTGGGACCACCCATTCCTGGAACCCACCTTATCCCTGGAACCCCCTCCAACCCTGGAATCTTCCTTGTCCCTGGAACCCCCATTGACCCGGGAACCCTCCTTTTTCCTGGAATCCCCATTGACCCTGGAATCTTCCTTGATCCTGGAATCCCCATTGACCCTGGAACCCTCCTCGTCCCTGGGATCCTCCATTCCCAGAACCCTCCTTGTCCCTGGGATCCTCCATTCCCAGAACCCTCCTCGTCCCTGGGATCCTCCATTCCCAGAACCCTCCTTGTCCCTGGGATCCTCCATTCCCAGAACCCTCCTTGTCCCTGGGATCCTCCATTCCCAGAACCCTCCTTGTCCCTGGGATCCTCCATTCCTGGAACCCTCCTTGTCCCTGGGATCCCCCATTCCTGGAACCCTCTCTGTCCCTGGGATCCCCATTGACCCTGGAATCTTCCTTGTCCGTGGGATCCTCCATTCCTGGAACCCTCCTTGTCCCGGGGATCCTCCATTCCCAGAACCCTCCTTGTCCCTGGGAACTTTTTATCCCCGGACCCCCCATTGTGTCCCTGAGACCCTCCCTGTCCCTGGGACCCCATTCCATTCCTGGAACCGCCCCCGTTCCCGGACTCCCCTCATCCCTGACACCCCATCACCCCACACTATCACCCCCATCCCTTCTCCACCAGTCCAACACATCCCCCTGCCCCTTTTATCCCCCGTCCAGACGCTCTCCTGAAGAAACCCGAGGTCCAAGGCATCAAATTCCTCTTCCTGGTGGGCGGCTTCGCCGAGTCGGCCATGCTGCAGCGGGCAGTGCAGGCCTCCTTCGGCCACTGCTGCCGGGTCATCGTCCCTCAGGATGTGGGGCTGACCATCCTCAAAGGGGCCGTGCTCTTTGGCCTGGACCCCAGCGTGGTCCGGGTGCGCCGCTCCCCGCTGACCTACGGCGTGGGCGTCCTCAACAAGTTCGTGGAAGGGAAGCACCCGCGGGAGAAGCTTCTGGTCAAGGAGGGCAAGAACTGGTGCACCGATATCTTCGAGAAGTTCGTGGCCGTGGACCAGTCGGTGGCGTTGGGCGAGGTGGTCCAGAGGAGCTACTGCCCGGCCCGACCCGGCCAGCGGAGGACCATCATCAACATCTACTGCTGCGACACGGATGATGTGGTCTACATCACCGATCCCGGTGTCAGGAAGTGTGGCACCATCAGCCTGGAGCTGGGGGACACCGCGGGGGACGCGGGGACGCCGCGGGGCCGGCGTGAGATCCGCGCCAGCATGCAGTTCGGGGACACCGAGATCAAGGTGACCGCGCTGGACATGCGCACGGCGCGCAGCGTGAGGGCCACCATCGACTTCCTGTCCAACTGAGGGGGCCCTGGAGATGCCACCGTTGATTTCCTGTCCAACTGAGGGGGTCCTGGAGATGCCACCGTTGATTTCCTGTCCAACTGAGGGGGCCCTGGAGATGCCACCGTTGATTTCCTGTCCAACTGAGGGGGACCTGGAGATGCCACCGTTGATTTCCTGTCCAACTGAGGGGTTCTGGCAATGTGGGGACACCCCTGGGATCTGCCACCATTGACCTCCTGTCCAACTGAGACCCTCCTGGAGATGCCACCATTGAATTCATCTCCAAGACCTCCCCTGTCATCATGGGGACACTCCCAGGACCTGCCACCATCAACTTTCTGTCCAGCTGAGGAGCCCTGGAGATGCCACCATTGACCTCCTGTCCAACTGAGAGTCCTTGTCATTGTGGGGACACCCCCAGGATCTGCCACCATCAACTTTATCTGCAGCTGAGGGACCCTGTCATGGTGGGGACACCCCCAGGTCCTGCTACCATCAACGTTCTGTCCAGCTGAGGAGCCCTGGAGATGCCAGCATTGATTTCCTGTCCAACTGAGGGGCCCTGGAGATGCCACCGTTGATTTCCTGTCCAACTGAGGGCCTCAGGCAATGTGGGGACACCCCTGAGATCTGCCACCATTGACCTCCTGTCCAACTGAGACTCTCCTGGAGATGCCACCATTGAATTCATCTCCGAGACCTCCCCCATCATCATGGGGACACCCCCAGGACCTGCTACCATCAACCTTCTGTCCAGCCAAGGAGCCCTGGAGATGCCACCGTTGATTTCCTGTCCAACTGTGGGCCTCAGGCAATGTGGGGACACCCCTGAGATCTGCCACCATTGACCTCCTGTCCAACTGAGACCCTCCTGGAGACACCACCATTGAATTCATCTCCGAGACCTCCCCTGTCATCATGGGGACACTCCCAGGACCTGCCACCATCAACTTTCTGTCCAGCTGAGGAGCCCTGGAGATGCCACCATTGACTTCCTGTCCAACTGAGAGTCCTTGTCATTGCAGGGACACTCTCAGGACGTGCCACCATCGACTTTATCTCCAGCTGAGGGACCCTGTCATGGTGGGGACACCCCCTGGACCTGCTACCATCAACCTTCTGTCCAGCCGAGGAGCCCTGGAGATGCCACCATTGACCTCCTGTTCAACTGAGGGGCCCTGGCATTGCGCGGACACCTGCAGGAGATGCCACCATTAACTTCCTGTCCAACTGAGAGTCTTTGTCATTGCAGGGACACTCTCAGGACCTGCCACCATCGACTTTATCTCCAGCTGAGGGACCCCGTCGTTGTGGGGACACCTGCAGGAGATGCCACCATCGACTTTATCTCCAGCTGAGAGACCCCGTCGTTGTGGGGACACCTGCAGGAGATGCCACCATCGACTTTATCTCCAGCTGAGGGACCCTGTTGTTGTGGGGACACCCCTGGGAAATGCCACCATCAACCTCCTGTCCAACTGAGAGTCCCTGTCGTTGTGGGGACACCCCCAGGACCTGCCACCATCGACTTTATCTCCATTGTGGAGACACCCCTGGGAGATGCCACCATCAACTTCCTGTCCAACTGAGACCTTCCTGGGGCTGCCACCACCAAATTCCTGCCTAACTGAGACCCCCTGCCAGTGTGGGGACATCCCCAGGACCTGCCACGTTTGATTTCCTGTCTCACTGAGAGTCCTTGTCATTGCCGGGACACCCTTGGGAGATGCCACCATCAACTTCCTGTCCAACTGAGACCTTCCTGGAGATGCCACCATCGGCTTCCTCTCCAACTGAGAGACCCTGTGACAGTGAGGACGCTGCCAGGACCTGCCACCATCGGCTTCCTGTCCAACCGAGACCTTCCTGGAGATGCCACCACTGAATTCCTGTCCAGCCAAGACCTTCCTGGAGATGCCACCACTGAATCCCTGTCCAACCAAGTTCTTCCTGGAGTTGCAACCACTGAATCTGTGTCCAACTGAGACCTTCCTGGAGATGCCACCACTCAATTTCTGTCCAACCGAGACCTTCCTGGAGATGCCACCACTGAATCCCTGTCCAACTGAGACCTTCCTGGAGATGCCACCACTGAATCTCTGTCCAACCGAGATCTTCCTGGAGATGCCACCATCGGCTTCCTGTCCAACCGAGACCTTCCTGGAGATGCCACCACTGAATTCCTGTCCAGCCAAGACCTTCCTGGAGATGCCACCACTGAATCCCTGTCCAACCAAGTTCTTCCTGGAGTTGCAACCACTGAATCTGTGTCCAACTGAGACCTTCCTGGAGATGCCACCACTCAATTTCTGTCCAACCGAGACCTTCCTGGAGATGCCACCACTGAATCCCTGTCCAACTGAGACCTTCCTGGAGATGCCACCACTGAATCTCTGTCCAACCGAGATCTTCCTGGAGATGCCATTATCAACTTCCTGTCCAACTGAGACCTTCCAGGAGATTCCACCACTCAACTTCTGTCCAACCAAGACCTTCCTGGAGATGCCACCACTCAATTCCTGTCCAACCAAGACCTTCCTGGAGATGGCACCATCGACTTCCTGTCCAACTGAGACCTCCCTGGAGATGCCACCAGACCTTCTTGTCCAACCGAGACCTTCCTGGAGATGTCACCACCGGCTTCTTGTCCAACTGAGTACTTCATGGAGATGTCACCATCCACTTCCTGTCCAACTGAGACCTTCCTGGAGATGCCACCACTCAATTCCTGTCCAACCGAGACCTTCCTGGAGATGTCACCAGTGAATCCCTGTCCAACTGAGACCTTCCTGGAGATGCCACCAGTGAATCCCCGTCCAACTGAGACCCCTCTCCCCCTGGGTCACTGGGGGCCGTGCCAGGATCTCCCACCACCAACCTCATCTCCAACCAAGACCTCCCCTGGAGATGCCACCATCGATCCCCTCCCAAACTGAGACCTCCTGGCATTGCGGGACCATCCCAGGACTCGGCCACCATCGATCCCCTCCCAAACTGAGACCCCACCCCCTCTCCCAGCCCCCCTTTAACTGGAATTTGCCTCATGACCTCCCCACCCTCCCCTTTTCCCAATCCAGGACTATTTGGGATTATCCATGGACACTCGTGGGATGTCCCCTGTCCCTCTGGGTGGGTTCGTGGAGGTGGACCTGGGCTCCCAGCCCCATTCCCAGCGGGATTTCCTTCCTTCCCGAGGTGGGATTTTGTGGGGTGATTCTGTGGGATTTTGTACTTTAACCCCTGCCAAGGCATGTAAGATATCTTTATATTTATATATATATATATATATATATATATATAGGCACATAAAACCTCCTGAAACTGCTCCTGGTCCTTGTACCACAAGGAAAAAAAACCCCAAAAAAAGGGAAAACAGGGAAAATAACAGCCAAAAAAACCCACCAGGAATAAAAACCCGAGAAAACAGGAATAAAAACCCAAGAAAACCAGGAAAAAATGGGAGAAAAACAGGGAAAAAACCTCCCATAAAAAAAAAAGAGGCGCTGGCAGCAACACGAGGACACGGCCGGGGAGGGGGCACGGCCCCAAACCCTGGAGCCGGGGGGGGACTCCCCACTCCTGCCCCACATTCCACAGGATAAAAAAATTCCACAGGATAAAAATTCCTCCCCCACCCCGAAGGAAGGGAGAGAATTCCCAACCCCCAAGAGGCACAATTCCCCCCAAAACCCCGAGGGAGAAGCAGCGACAGCAGCAGCAGTGACAAAGCGGGGTCCCCCCCATCTCCCCCCACCCATTTTGGGGTCCGTCCTGGGCTTTTTTTTGGGGACTTTTGGGGTTTGGGGGGATTTTGGGGGTCAGTCGAAGCCGTGCCAGTCGCTCTGCTCCGAGTCGTATTCCAGCTCGGCTCCCACGCAGCGAACGCCGTCCAGGAGCATCGGTGTCCCGTGGTGACGGTCTGGGGACATCGAGGGGGACAGGGGGCACGTCTTGGGGACAGCTCTCTGTGCCTTTTTGGGACTCATCCCCCACCCACCCCTTTTTAGGGGGGTTCAGAGGGTGGATTTTGGGTTTTTTTTTGGTTTTTTTAGGCTTGCTTGGGTTTGTCGATCCCTGGGTGGGGTTGGGAGCGGGTGGGGGATGGGTTGTCCCTCTGGTCCTCGTGTCACCGCTGTGGTCACCGCCCGGGGGTGGGGACAATAATCTCGGGGTGGTGCACAGGATTATGGGGTGGGGGACATGGGGAGCAAGGAGGTATTGGGGTTTATGGGGAGGGGGGTCCCAGGGATGGGGAAGGGTCCCAGGGATGGGGTGGGGTCCCAGGGACAAGAGGGTCACAGGGACAGGGAGGGACCCAGGGATGGGGGAGGATCCCAGGGACAAGGGGGTCCCAGGAATGGGGGGGGGTCCCAGGGATGGAGGGGGGTCCCAGGGATAAGGGGGTCACAGGATGGATGGGGGTCCCAGGGACAAGGCGGTCACAGGGATAGGGAGGGTCCCAGGGATGGAGGGGGGTCCCAGGGATGGGGAAGTGTCCCAGGGATTGGGGAGGGTCCCAGGGATAAGGGGGTCACAGGGATGGAGGGGGGTCCCAGGGAGAAGGGGGTCACAGGGACAGGGAGGGTCCCAGGGATGGAGGGGGGTCCCAGGGACAGGGGGACCCAGCCAGGCACAGGGGCCCAGGGGACATTGGGGTCACCTCCCCACCCCCTCTCTTCGCCCCTTCCCGAGGGTCTCCTCGACCCCTGGGCTGGAGAATTTCTGGGATGAATCTCCTCAGTTTGGGCAATCCCTCAGCAGCGCCCAGGAGCTGGGACAGGGCTGTGGCCGAACTGGGACAACTGACAAGAGGGGCTGGGCCTGGGGGGAGGGACAGGGAGGGACCCCAGGACCCCCCGAAGCCCCTTACCCATGACCCGGGCCTGGACGGTGACCTTGACGTGGCCGGGGCCGTGTCCGGCCAGGAGCAGCTCCTCTCTCAGCACCCCCTCCTTGTGCGCCGTGTACTCGCAGCGCACGCTGTGCCCTGGCAATGGGACGGGGACGAGCTGCTGGAGCCCTGCCTGAACCTGCCTGAACCTTCCCTGCCCTGCCTGCACCTTCCCTGCCCTGCCTGTGCCTGCCTGAACCTTCCCTGCACCTTCCCTGCCCTGCCTGAGCCTGCCTGAACCTTCCCTGCACCTTCCCTGCCCTGCCTGAGCCTGCCTGAACCTTCCCTGCCCTGCCTGAACCTTCCCTGCCCTGCCTGCACCTTCCTGCACCTTCCTGCACCTTCCCTGCCCTGCCTGAGCCTGCCTGAACCTTCCCTGCACCTTCCCTGCCCTCTGCCTGAGCCTGCCTGAACCTTCCCTGCACCTTCTCTGCACCTTCCCTGCCCTGCCTACACCTCCCTGCACCTTCCTGCGCCTTCCTTGCCCTGCCTGAGCCTGACTGAACCTTCCCTGCAACTTCTCTGCCCTGCCTGCAACTTCCTGAAGTTTCCCTGCGCTTCCTGCACCTTCCTGAACCTTCCCTGCCCTGCCTGAGCCTGACTGAACCTTCCCTGCAACTTCTCTGCACCTTCCCTGCCCTGCCTGCACCTGCCTGAACCTTCCCTGTGCTTCCTGCAACTTCCCTGCCCTGCCTGCATCCTCCTTACCCTGCCTGCACCTTCCCTGCCCTGCCTGCACCTGTCTGAACCTTCCCTGCCCTTCCTCCACCTTCCCTGCCCTGCCTGTTCCTGTCTGAACCTTCTCTGAAGCTTCCCTGCCCTTCCTAAGCCCTCCCTGCCCTGCCTGCAGCTCCCTGCACCTTCCCTGCCCTTCCTGCACCTTCCCTGCCCTGCCTAAGCCTGCCTGAACCTCCCCTGCCCTGCCTGTGCCTTCCCAAACGTTCTTTGCCCTCCCTGAACCTTTCTCACCCTTCCTGCACCTTCCCTGCCCTGCCTGCACCTCCCTGAATTTTCCCCGCCCTCCTTGACCCTCCCCTGCCCTCCTTGACCCTCCCCTGCCCTCCTTGACCCTCCCCTGCCCTTCCTGAGCCCTCCCTGAACCTTCCCTCCCTGCCTGAGCCCTGCCTATGCCCTCCTTACCCTGCCCGAACCCTCCCCGAATCCTCTCTGCCCTGCCTGGCCCCATCCCGTCCTTCCTTCCCCGCCCGAATATTCCCTGCCTGTCCCCTCCCTGTCCCCCCCACACCCCCGCAGGCGGCCCCGGACCTCTCGGGGTCCCCCAGGGCTCCTTCCTCCCACTCCGGGGGGAAATCCTGGTCCTGATCCTGACGCTGATTCTTCCCTGCACCTTCCCTGACCTGCCTGCACCTTCCCTGAACGATCCCTCGACCTCGATCCCAATCCCAACCCCGATCCCGGCCCCGATCCTGATCCCGACCACGATCCCAGCCCTGGTCCTGATTCCGGCCTTGATCCCAGTCCCGATCCCGATCCCGGCTCTGATCCCAGTCCCAATCCCGGCCCCAATCCCAGCCCCGATCCCGGCTCCAATCTCCGGTCCCAATTCCGATCGCAACTCTAATCCCAGCCCCGAATCCGATCCTGACCCCGGATCCTGATCCCGACCACGATTCCAATCCTGGCCTGATTCCGGCCTTGATCCCAATCCCGATCCCGATCCTGGCTCGGATCCCAGTCCCAATCCTGATCCCGGCTCCAATCCCCGGTCCCAATTCCGATCGCAGCTCCAATCCCAGCCCCGAATCCGATTCCGATCCCAATCCCAATCCCAGCTCTGATCCCAGCCCCAATCCCGATCCCGGCTCTGATCCCAGTCCCAATTCCAATCCCAGCCCCAATCCTGATCCCGGCTCCAATCTCCAGTCCCAATTCCAATCGCAGCTCCGATCCCAGCCCCGATTCCGATCCCGGCCCTGATTCCGGCCTTGATCCCAACCCCAGTCTCGGCTCTGATCCCAGTCCCGATCCCGATCCCGATCCCGATCCCAGTCCCGACCCCGATCCCGATCCCAATCCCAATCCCAGCCCCAGATGGGAATCTCCAAACCCTAAAGCGCTTTCTTGGGACGGAGCCAGCAGTGGGTGGGAAAAGCCCTGTCCCCGCCCTGTCCCCACTGCCGGGAGGTGACACCAAAGCCCCGCCCTGTCCCCGCTGCCGGGAGGTGACACCGAGCGAGCCCCGAGGGGACAGGGCTGTGGGAAACAGCATCCACTGGCCGTGGGACAACCGGGATGGGACCGAGGTGGCCCCAGGGACCTGCGGCGTCCTCGGAGTGTCCCCAAAGCGCTGCCACCACCCAGCCCGGGGTGATGCTCATCTGTCCCCAGGCACGGCCCCGTTCCCGGATCCCATGGATGTGGCAGCGCCCGACTGTCCCCAAAGTGGAGGCTGGCACTTCTTGGAGCAAATCCTGTCCCTGTCCCCTTGGAGCAAATCTGATCCCTCCCGTGTCCCTGTCCCCTCTGGAGCACACACTGTCCCTGTCCCCTAAAATAAACCCTGTCCCACCTGGAGCAAATGCTGTCCATGTCCTCTCTGGAGCACACACTGTCCCTGTCCCCCTGGAGCAATCCCTGTCCCCTGGAGCCAATCTTGTCCCTGTCCCTGTCCTTGTCTCTGCATCCTGGAAGCCAACCCTGTCCCTGTCCCCTGAAACAAACCTTGTCCCTGTCCCCCTGGAACAAATCTTGTCCCTGTTCTTGTAGCAAATCTTGTCCCAGTCCCCCTGGAGCAATCCCTGTCCCCCTGGAGCAAACCTTGTCCCTGTCCCCATCCTGTCGAGCAAATCCTGTCTCTGTCCCCAAGGAGCAAACCTTGTCCCTGTACCTGTCCCCCTGGAGCAATCCCTGTCCCCTGGAGCAAATCTTGTCCCTATCCCCTGACTTAAATCTTGTCCCTGTCCCCATCCCGTGGAGCAAATCCTGTCCCTGTCCCTGTCCCCTGACACAAATCTTGTCCCTGTCCCCTGAAACAAACCCTGTCCTTGTCCCCTGGAGCAAATCTTGTCCCTGTCTCCCTGGAGCCAGACCTGTCCCTGTCCCTGTCCCTGTCCCTGTCCCTGTCCCTGTCCCTGTCCCTGTCCCTGTCCCTGTCCCTGTCCCTGTTCCCTGGTGCAAATCCCATCCCTGTCGCTGTCCCCATCCCCCTGGAGTAAACCCTGTCCTCCTGGAGCAACCCCTGTCCCCTGAAACAAACCCTGTCCCTGTCCCTTGTCAGGGTCCGGAGTCCCCTCCCCCACAGAGACACCCCCCCCAGGAAAGGAAAACCCCAACAACAACAACAAAATAACCAATTTGGGGACATCAGGGACCCCAAGAGCGAGGAATTGTCACCTCCCCGGGGACAGCTGGGTGTGGCCTCCCCCTCCCCTCCCCCCACCGCTGGAAAAGAGCTGGATCTGGGATGGGGACATCGGGGGACAGTACCTTCGGGCAGGGAGGTGACACTGATGACACGCAGGCTGGGGTTGGGGACAGGGAGGGGACAAACGTCCTTGCCCAGCCTCGGCACGGGGGGCAGCAGGAAGGTGATCTCGTACTTGTGTAGGATCTTGAGGAATCCCACCTGGAAAACCGGGAATACACCACGGCTGGGGTGCCATCGTCACCCCCTCCCCCACACCTTGGGGACAAGGACATCGGAGAGTCCCCGGGAAGGTGGGGACAGCTCATGGAGAGAGGGAATTGTATCCTAAATATTCCCCCCCGGTTAAATCCCCAGGGGGAATTCGGGCCCTAAAAAAAAAAAAAAATGTAGGGAATAATAAATAGGAAATAATTTGGGGAATAATAGGAATAATTTAGGAAATAAATCGGGAAAAAGCAACAAACACCATCGTTTTGCACCAAAAAAAAGCAGGAAAAATGAGGAATTTTGGGAGAAAATTCTGGGAATGACGACCCGTGGATATCACGGGAGCAAGGAGAGGTTTTCCAGCCGCTCCTGGAAAAGGCAGGAGCACAGACTCCCATGGAATTTCTCCTGTGCTGTGACAAAAACCAGAACCCTCCAGAGCCTTGGAAAAATCCATTTTGGGAAGGGAGCGAGCTGGGATCCGGAGGGGAGAATTCCCAAAACCCGCCACGGGCTGGGATCATCCCAAAAAGCTGGAAAAGGATCCAGGGATCCTAAACCTAAAGGGGCTCCGGGAGAGCTGGAGAGGGACTGGGGCCAAGGGATGGAGGGACAGGAGGCAGGGAATGGCTTCCCACTGGGAAAGGGGAG
>JAWWMJ010000184.1:71572509-71582630 GCA_035047045.1 Vireo griseus
AGTGGGAAGCCATTCCCTGCCTCCTGTCCCTCCATGCCTTGGCCCCAGTCCCTCTCCAGCTCTCCTGGAGCCCCTTCTGGAACTCTGGAATGGGCTCCATGGAATCTCTGGAGCCTTCCCTTCTCCCAGCTGGTTATGACGGATCACAGGGAGAAACTTCTGTGGGATGTGCTCAGGAAAAATTCCAGAGGGTGACAGGATTTAATTGGGACCTCAGAGCCTTCAGGCCCCTTTTTTCTCCAGCATCCTCAGGAAATTCCTCATCGGATTTGATCCACTGGAAGATTCCCAGCTGATGGGGTTGGATCTGGGTGATCCCTAAGGTCCCTTCCATCCCAAACCACTCTGGGATTCCGTGATCCCATAATTCCTCGGCATCCCCCTTCTCCTGGCTGAGGAGGGCAGCAATTTCAGGGGTTTGGGATTTGGGAAGGAGATTTCCATGGAAAAAAAAAGAGATTCCAGGTGGAAAACAGGGTCTGGGCTTTGGGGAGGAGCCTTTCACTTCCTGCTGCGCCAACCATTCCCAGTGCAGCTCCAGGGGTTTTTGAAATTCCCAGGATTGTGCCAGTGTGGTCGGGATAACCCACGCTGGGGTTTTTTGGGATAGGAAAGAAGTCGGAATGGGAGAAACCCTTTTATCCATGAGATTTTGGTGCTGGAAGCGTCTGGGTGGTCGGATGGAGGAAGAACATCCCTTAGGAATGTAGTCGAGGGGGGATGGAGTGCTGGGAATTATCCCAGCAGCTGGAAATTCCCACATCCTCATCCCTGGGGGCTGGGCAGTTCCAGCTGGGTGATTTCCCAGGAAAAGTGGAAAAAGAGGATGGCATCTCCTCTGGATCCAAGCTGGGATAATGCGGAATGTCCCCAAATCCCGGGAAAAGTGTCCACGGGTGGGAGAGATCCAACATCCCTCTGGGGCTATCCCTGCTGGATTCCCATGGGAATTTGCAGAGGGATTTGGGTGGGATTTTCCTCTAGATTCTGGGATTTAAGACTCTTTTGGAACAACACATCCTGGGAATGCCAGGACATTCCCAGGGACACAGGGACAATCCCGAAATTGGGGAAGCAGCCTGACTGTGATCCCGAGGGAATCGTGCTTCTCCTGGTAGCTGGAATGATGGGATTTTTTTTGGGAATAAACACCCTGGAGCATCCAAACAATCCCCCAGTGTCTGCTCCCACCTGGAATTCCCACAAAAAGCTCCTTGTCGGGATGAGGAGGTGGGAGCGAGGTGAGCTCATGGCCCGGGAGGGGAGTCCGGAATCGTTTTCCTTTGGAAAAATCCCGGCCAAGGACAACACGAGTTCCACAATGTGGGATTGTGATTCCCGCTGCCGGGAATAAAGGAGTTCATTAAAGGGGCTCGGCTGTTGGAAAAATAAACATTCCCTGTTCCCGACAAAGGAGCTTTAGAGAGGCTTCCATGAAAAAAAAAAAAAAAAGGAGGAGAAGGGAGGGAAAAATGAAAAAAAAAAAAAGAGGGAAAAAGCAGCTCCAAATCCAAGGGTTTTTGTTTATTGTAATGGATTTGGCTGGAAAAAAGTGGGAGAGGCTCTTCCCGGAGCAGATTGTTGGGAATGTCCAAGCGGCCTCGGGTTGTTAACGTGGGTAGAGGGAGAATCCATTGCCAGGCCCCCCAGTTCCTTGGAAAAGGGGAGAAAAGTGGGAATTCTACCGGCATCAGCTGGCCCTGCTTCCAGGGGACGTGGGATAATCCTGGGATCTGCATCCTTCGGATCCCAGGAAATCTCCCCAGGGATGTGTGGGATCTTCCTGGGATCTGAAGCCAAGAACAGGGGATTTTCCTGGGATCTGAATCCGGGAATGTGTGGGACGCTCCTTTACCTCACAGCCAGGAATTCCTTCCCAAAATCCCAGCTAAATTTCACATTCCCAGTGGGAAGCCATCCCCCAGGTCCTGCTCCTCCATCTGTTATCCCAAATCCCTCCCCAGCTCTCCTGGAGCCCCTTTAGTCCCTGGAAGCAGCTCCCAAGATTTCCCTGGATCTTTCCAACGATCCCAACTCTCAGACCCACCTTTCCCAGCCGGAAAAACCACCTGGAAAACCAGTCAGGTTGGAGTTGGAATGCTGGAATTCCGGGTGGGATGGAGTGGGAAGGTCCTTCCTTCTTCCTCAAGCAAGACCCGCAGGACCTCAGGGGGAGACGGAAGGAGCCGAGAGCTCCCAAATCCTTTGGGATCCAGTTCCAGATGGAGCTGGGAATTACAGGAAGATTCTGGAGCTTGCGCTCCGTGCCTGAATCCCATCCCTCGGATCCCTGTTCCCACAGATCCATATGCCATCGTGTCCTTCCTGCACCAGAGCCAGAAGACAGTGGTGGAGAAGAACACCCTGAACCCCACCTGGGATCAGACCCTGATCTTCTACGAGATCGAGATTTTTGGGAATTCTCGGGATGTGGCTGAATCTCCACCCAACATCCTGGTGGAGATCTATGACCACGACACCTATGTGAGTGTGGGAATTCCCACCGGTGCTTCCCAGCCTCTGGAATGCCACGTCTGGTGTCTCTGGGTGATCCGGGCTTCGGGATGGGCATTCCAGAGGTTAAGATTCCAGGGAAAATCCTGGAGTGTCCCTGAGGTCCCTTTTGTTGATCTTCATCACTGGCATTTAGAGTGGGAAAATTAACGGAATTTCCTCATGGAAAAACCTTGGGATAAAGTTGGAAGTGGTTGTGGAATTAGGGAAATGCCCTCTGCTGTTTGCTGTGTCCAAAAGGCCTGGGAGTGATGGAATTTTGGGCAGGAATTGAGGTTTTTTTCCCAGAAAAACCAGGCTGGAGCCTGTCCCAAGCAAAGGAGGGAATTCTGGCAAAAAGCATTTGGAATAAACCTCAGGAAGGGCTTGGGAATATCTCAGGAATCTTCTTCCGTCCTTCCTGCTCATTCCCAGCAGGAAGAGGGAAAGATCCCGAAGTGCGGAGCAGGGAATGGGATTTTTCAGGAGCTGCTGAAGGCTCCAAGTTCTTGCTCTGGAAAACCTGGGATGGGAATTCCACCTTTTTAAGCCAAAATTCCTGAAAAAGTGCATTTCCAGCCTTAGGAATTCCAGGAAAGAGTCAGAAAACTGGAGGCTCTATGGGCACCAATCCATCCATTTTCCCGCCCTGATCCTGCAGTTCATCCCTCGCTCCTGATTTTCAACCGAGGGATTGGGTGCGCGGGGATGGATTTTTTTTTTCCTGGGAAAAGGGATGGGAAGGACCACCCCCAAATCCCGGGATTCCCTTTCCAGGGCGCGGATGAATTCATGGGACGCTGCATCTGCCGGCCCAGCCTGGAGCGCTCGCCGCGGCTCTCCTGGTATCCTGTCCTCAAATCCGGCCGGAATGCCGGGGAACTCCTGGCTGCCTTCGAGCTGATCCAGAGGGAGAA
This sequence comes from Vireo griseus, assembly GCA_035047045.1. NCBI lineage: Eukaryota > Metazoa > Chordata > Aves > Passeriformes > Vireonidae > Vireo > Vireo griseus. The sequence goes on from JAWWMJ010000184.1 coordinate 71,575,920, forward strand.
GGTGAGATCCATCCCCGAGCCTGGAATGCTCCGGAATTCCGGTTCTCCTCCAGGATCTGACCATTGCTGGGTGTTGGGTTTTGTCCTTTCGGAGCGTGGGAAGGAGCTGGAGGGATTTGGGATTTGTCCCTTTTTTGGAGGGGTAATTCCATAGGCTGAGGTTTTCCAGCTGGGAAAAGAGGTCGTTTGGGGTCAGTCCGATGGAAAAGTGCGGAATTCCGGGTGGGATGGGCTGGATGGATCCATCTCTCCTAGGACAAATCCTGGGGGTGGATCTCAGGGATATCGAGGGAGCTGGGAATTGCCAAATCCATGAGGAATGCTGCCCTTTCCTTGGAATTATTTCTGGAGGGGCTTCAGAAGAGCTGAAGCCACTCCGGCTTTTCCGATGGCTACGTCCTGGATGTGCCAGGGAAAACGAACGGATCGGGAAGCTCAATCCCTCCGTCCCGTTCTTCATTCCCATCCCTGAGGTTTATCTGGGAATGGGAATCCCACGATTCCCTCTTCCCGGGGAATCCCAACACCGATACCGGGACAACGCCCCAGATATCCACACGTGGCCTCTTCTTCCGCCTCATTCCCTCAGAACCAGGTGGGAAAGGCCTTGGGAAAACCTTGGAATGGGAATGTGCTCCCAGAGGAGCTGTTTGATCCCAGCGGGAATCATCCGGGTGGATTTCGTCCATTCCTGGGGCTGCAGGAGAGTCCAGGATTTTTGGAGCTGGGAATGGAAGGGGCTGGAATTTCCCTGGCAGAGAAAGAAGAATGAATGCCGGGAATATTGGGAATGTTAATGGGAATTGTGTTCTCTCCTTGCAGCCGGCTGTCCATCACATTCCTGGATTCGAGGTAATTCCCAGCTCCTCCTTGCAGCTCCTCTATCCCTAGGAACGGCCCTGCTGCATTCCCGACTTTCCCAGGGATTTGGATCGTGTTTCCAGCCCAGCAGCAATCCCTCCATCCAGTCCTTGGGAATTCTTTTAGGATGAAGGAATTCCCATGCGGCGATTCCAGTTTTTCTCACTGATAAGGAAAACTGGGAGTGGAGCAGTTCCTTCCTGACAGGGCAAGTTTATCCCATTCCAGGATCCTGAGGATCCCATGGAGATGCTCCAAGGGCTCTGGAGGCAGGCTGAGAGATCTAGGAATGTTCCCCTGGAGAAGAGAAAATTCCAGGGAATCCTGGGAGTTCCTAAAGGGGCTCCAGGAGAGCTGGAGAGGGATTTGGGATAAGGGATGGAGGGACAGGAGGCAGGGAATGGCTTCCCACTGGGAAAGGGGAGCTTGGGCTGGGATGTTGGGAATGAGGAATTGCTGTGTAGGAGGGTGGGGAGGGGCTGGGCTGGAATTGCCAGAGCAGCTGTGGCTGCCCCTGGATCCCTGGGAATGTCCAAGACCAGGTTGGATCCACGTGGGATCGGTGAACAGGGATGAGATTGGATGGGATTTAAGGATCCCTTCCCACCCAAACCATTCCATGGTTCCATTCAGTTCTGTAAAAGTTGGGATGGGCTTTGGGATGAGAATTCCTCTAATTCCGTCCTCTTCTCCTCTTTCCCAGAGCGAGCTCTCCTCCAGCCTGGATGAGGTGAGTCATTGGGAATCCCTTGTTTTTCATCTTGAAATTGTTAATATTCTCCTCCCTGGGAAATCCCCTTTTTCCCGGATGGATCAAGCCGGGGAGCATCAGGATTTTGGGAATAGGAATGACCCCTGGCAGGATGGGCTTTTCTCCGTGGCCGGGAATGTTTGGATCCGTTTACCCTCTGGAATGAGGTGTCCCATCCTTCCAAGCCAGGAATGCCAGACCTGGCCTTGGGAAATCCCAATTCCAGACTTTCCATAGGGAATTCCATAGGGAATCTGACGTGAATCGAGGATGTGCTGGACGGTTCCCGTTGTTCCCAAGGAATTTCTCATGTCCCATTCCCCCCAAAAAATTCCAAGATAGGTTGGATGGGACTTGGAGCAACCTGGGATAGCGGAAGGTTCCCTGCCCATGGAATGGGATGAGTTTTCCAACGGAAACTCTTCCATGATTCCATCATTCCCATGATTCCATCGTTCCCAGGATTCTGATCCCACACCCGGGAGATCGCGACCTGTCCAAGACTTTATCCTTGTGCTTCCCATGACGCCGATCCCAGGCTGAACCAAGAGTTGGGATCTTGGAAAACTTTCCAGGCAGGGAAAGGGAACAACTCTTGGAATGTTGAGGTGGCCCTCAGAGCCTTTAATCCCAAGATCCGGGAGATGAGCTAGGAAAGACTTGAGCCACATTCCTGGGAAAAGTTGGATTGGATGGGATAAACCCATTTTTCCAAGCTTTTTTTTCCCACCCAAGCCTTCTTTCCTTGGGAGCTCATCCCAATGTTCCATGTGTCCATAATCATCTCTCTCCTCTTTTCCCTCCATTTCTTCCCACTGCCGGAATTCCGGGATGGGGCATTCCCACAGCTCTGCATTCCCGCCTTGTTCTCCGAGGGGCTCCTCCAATGGGTATCGCTCTCCTCCCTTCCTTCCCTTTTCCCAGAATCCCAAGAAAATCTCAGCAGAACCTCTTAGGGAGAGCAGGATCGCAAGAGCCCTATCCTGACAAAATTCCCAAGGCTGCATCCCAAGGATTGGTGCCAGCTGGAATCTCCAGTGCCTCATGGATGCTCCTGAGGGACCAAGCTGTCTCCATCCTTCCCCATTTTTTTTTTTTTGGGAATGGCTTTTTGAGGGCTAACTTCCCACCAAACTCTGGGATTTAACTTTGGATCCCATCCCAGCTTCTGTTTAAACCAGGAATCTTTCCCAGCTGGATTTTTTTTTCAGCCTCATCCATGTTGATTTTCACTCCTCCTGGATCCAAATCCAGCTTGGATTCAGTGATCGCCAGATTCCGCCCAGATTCCCTCTGATTTATCCTTGTTCATCTCAGCTCCCAGCAGGATTTTTATGGATTTTCCTCCTTCCAGCTGGCTTTATCTGGGAATTGCTTTTTCCCGCCCCCATCCTGATCCCTTCCTGATCCCTCCTCATCCCTGACGTTCCCTACTCATTCTCATCCATCCGGTGGAACATTCCATCCTCTGGTATCCAGCTGAAATCCAGGAGAACGCCTGGAAAACCACCAGGAGAGCAGCAGGAAGGACTTAAAAAACCCTGGAATGATGCGGGGTTCAAATCCAAGTCAATCCTGGAGAGGATGGATGGGGCAGGAGCTCTTTTCCAAGGAATTCCCATTGGATTTGCCGAAGGATTGATCACTAAAATCCCTTCCAACCCAAACCATTCCATGATTTTGGGCCTGAGCAGCCTGAAAGGAATTTTTTCAGGAATTAGGGTTCCAGAGGTAACCCGGGGAATGTGGGAATTCTCTGCAGCTCTCTCTTCTCCTTGGGGTTATCTCAGATAAAATTCCCATTCCCTGCCAGCACTAACCAGCGCCGGGAGTGTGTGGAGCATGGGATGGAGGAGTGGCTGCTCCATGTGGGAATCCCAGGCACCTTTTCCCACATGGAATTCCCGAAAAACCTTCGACTAATGAGCAGCTGGTTCCCCAGGAAACCACCCAGGCAGTTCCCAAGGAAAATTAAAGCTTGAGATTTTATGGAAAAGGGGATTGGAACTGGACGATCCTTAAGGATCTGACCCCAACCATTCCGTGATTCCATGGTTCTCCACGTGCCACCATGGAAAATCCCTTTGGAGAGCCAATCCCTGACCCAATCCCAGAATTAAAACATACCCACCCTCCATTGAATCCAATAAATTTCCAGCCAGGAGAGAATTCCATGCTCCTGGGATGGACTTCCAGAGGTTTTGCTTTCATTCCCACCTTTTTGGGGGCTCTGGGAGATGCAGGAAAAGAAGAGAGGAGGAATTCTGGCTCCTGTTTTCCTCCTCCGGGAAGGCAAATTGGGAATTCCTCAGCTGCCTCCCAGCTTTGGGATGACCCGGTTGGAATTCCCAGGTAGTCTTATCAGAGCCCTATCCCATGGATTTGTGGATTATCCATGAAACGTGGGGTGAACCACAACCAGTTCCCAGATCCAGGGGCGATGCCAATCCCCCATCCCACAGTGCTGCTCCCACTAAATTTTTGGGAATCTCCCAACTCTCACCCCTCTGCTCCTGCTGCTGCTTCATCCCTTTCCTCATCCCACTGGGATCCCAGGCTGGGATAAAGGCAGTTTCATCCTGTCATTCCCTAAAAAAAAACGCAGAACCTTGGAGGGCAGATCCTTTGGGAGAAGCTCGGGGATGTCGGATCTTCTCCAGGAGTGGATTATAGGGATAAAACTGCTTTTCCGGAGCCTCCATCCCACCATTCCTCATCTTCCTCCTTCAGCTCTCCCGGATTTCCTGGGAGAGATGAGTTAGACAGAGATGGAGATTCCGGGTGGATCCCAGCTTGGAAAAAGGGTTGTTATCCCATCCTAGCGCTTCCTGATGTTTCCTTTTCCCTCTCCACTCCCGCAGTCCGCGGATTCCGACCTTCCCTACCCTCCGCCCCAGCGGGAGCCCAACGTTTACATGATCCCGCAGGGAATCAAACCTGTCCTGCAGCGCACGGCCATCGAGGTGAGCCGGGAATCCCGTGGGATCAGGGAATGAGAGCCGGGAACGGGATCCAAGCCAGATTCCGGAGGAAAGGAGGCTCCCGGGAGGACCTTCTGGTTGTCCACAGCTCCCTGATGGGAAGGCGGAGCTGGAGGGGTTGGGATCTGCTCCCAGGGGAAAAGGGATGGGATAAGAACGAAGTTCAGGGAACAAGGGATGGGATAAGGATGAAGTTCAGGGAACAAGGGATGGGATGAAGATGAAGTTCAGGGAACAAGGGATGGGATGAGGATGAAGTTCAGGGAACAAGGGATGGGATAAGGATGAAGTTTGGGGAACAAGAGATGGGATGAGGATGAAGTTCGGGGAACAAGGGATGTGATAAGGATGAAGTTCAGGGAACAAGGGATGGGATGAGGATGAAGTTCAGGAAACAAGGGATGTGATAAGGATGAAGTTTGGGGAACAAGAGATGGGATGAGGATGAAGTTCAGGGAACAAGGGATGTGATAAGGATGAAGTTCAGGGAACAAGGGATGGGATGAGGATGAAGTTCAGGAAACAAGGGATGTGATAAGGATGAAGTTTGGGGAACAAGGGATGTGATAAGGATGAAGTTTGGGGAACAAGGGATAGGATAAGGATGAAGTTCAGGGAACAAGGGATGGGATAGGGATGAAGACTGAGGAACAAGGGATGGGATGAGGATGAAGTTCAGGGAACAAGGGATGGGATAAAGATGAAGTTCAGGGAACAAGGGATGGGATAAGGATGAAGTTCAGGGAACAAGGAATTGGATAAGGACGAAGTTCAGGTCGGACATCAGGAGGAATTTCCTCATGGAAAAGGTGGGCAGGCATTGGAAGTGCCCAGGGAGGTTTGGATTCTCCACTTCTGGGAATGTCCAAGGAATTTCTGGTGTCGAGGTGTAGATCAGTCACACTTTGGATTCGATGACCTTGGAGGTCTTTTTCAACCTCAAGGATTCCATAATTCCCACCACTGCTTGTTCTACGTGGTTGAACCTCCAGGTTCTCCTCCATTGCCAAGGAGCTCCATGGAGACCTGGAAGCAGAAGTTTGGCTCAGGATTTGGTGTCCCCTCATCCCACAAATCCTGGCCTTGGGAGATGAGGAACCCCAAGGATTCCATAATTCCCACCACTTGTTCTCCTACACAGTTGAACCTCCAGGTTCTTCTCCAAGAACCAAGGAGCCAAGGAGCTCCATGGAGACCTGGAAGCAGAAGTTTGGCTCAGGATTTGGTGTCCCCTCATCCCACAGATCCTGGCCTGGGGCCTGAGGAACCTCAAGAGCTTCCAGCTGGCCAGCGTGACCTCGCCCAGTCTGCTGGTGGAGTGCGGGGGGCAGCGCGTCCAGTCGGGCGTCATCAAGAACGTCAAGAAGAACCCCAACTTTGACGTCTGTGTGCTCTTCATGGAAGTGGTGAGGGCCTGATGGGGCCAGGGCAGGGCAGGGAGAGGAGGAGGTCCCATGGAAATGGACCTTGTGTAGGACCTTAAAATCCCATAAAAATGGATTTGGTGTAGAACCTCCAAGTCCCATAAAAAGAGATTTTTTGGTGAAGGACATGGACATCCCATGAAAATGGATCTTCTGGTGAAGGCCCTCAAGGTTCCATGAATTTTTATCTTGTGTAGGTCCTTAAAATTCCATAAAAATGGATTTTACGGTGAAGCCCCTCAAAGTCCCATAAAACAGAACTTTTTGATGGAGACAATTCCACCCTTGGTTTTTTTTGGGGTGAGATGCCAAAGCTCTGTGTCCCTTTCCCACCCCATTCCCTCTTCCCTTTCCTGCTTTTCCCGCAGCGCCTGCCCAAGGAGAGCCTCTACAGCCCTCCCATCATCCTGAAGATCATCGACAATCGCCCCTTCGGCCGGCGGCCTGTGGTGGGACAGTGCACCGTCCGCTCCCTCCAGGAATTCTACTGGGATCCATCCCAGCAGGACACAGCGTCACCCCAGGAGCAGCCAGGTGAGTGGGAATATTGGGATTGGTGTCCTTCGTGGAGAGTCATGGAATGGGCTGGGTTGGGAGGGAACGTAAAGATGATCCTGTTCCCACCCCATCCATGGGCAGGGACAGCTCCCACTGTCCCAGATGGATCCAAGCCCCAATGTCCAACCTGGCCTTG
>JAWWMJ010000184.1:71629422-71643485 GCA_035047045.1 Vireo griseus
GTGGTGGGGGGTGGGGAGGGGTGGGGAGGGGACAATCAGACCCTGAGGACCTTATCCTGACAAGCCCCAGAGCCTGCAGGAACACAACTTGAGATTAAAACTTGGGAAAAAAATTCCTCCCCCTGTGAGGGTGGGGGAGACCTGGAATGGAATTCCCAGAGAAGCTGTGGCTGCCCCTGGATTTCTGGAAGTGTCCAAGGTCAGGCTGGAGTACCCTGGAATAGTGGGAGCTGTCCTTGCCCATGGCAGGGGGTGGAATGAGATGATCTTTAAATTCCCTTTCAACCCGTTCCATGAGTCTGAGACTTTTATGACCTTGATCTTCAGCTCCCAGGTTGGGTTTCTCCCCCAGAACTCCAGGAATAAAATTCCTTTCTCTTTTTAAAGGGGAAAAATCTCCTTTTTTTTCTGTCCAGGGTGTTTTTTTTCCAGAGTTTTTCCTTTTTTCCCAGACTCTCCTCCTCAGGTAGTACCTTTTTTAGGAATTCTGAGGGGTTGGATGAGGCAGGGGGCCAGCCTGGGGTAGGAAAACCGGGAGAATTGGATCTTGTTCTGGGACTTTCCAGCCAGAACACACCTTTGGATCTGTGCTCCAAGCAAACCCAGGCTCCTGGAGTAGGAAAAAATGATGGAGCTGCAGGAAAACTGTTGGAGCGAAGCTGCTTGGACCACGGAGCGCCGGGATCCAGCGTTAACGGCTGGGGGGGAAAAAGCAGAGGAAATTAATGACTGGATAATGGATTCCAAATGTTGCCGTTCCAAGTGAAATCCTAGGAAAACGGGCGCTTGAGGGGACATGGAGCTCCAAAGCGGATTGTTTTTCAAGGCAGGGCTTGCAGCAAGGAGGATGCCGGGAATTGCTTCCTGAATTCCCAGAAAGGTAATCAGGTGAGGATTCAGCTCCGTCCAAGCCCCGCTGGCTCCCGTGCGCACAGGAACGATCCCGGAGCGCTCTTCCTGAGGCTCCACATCCCGCCTGGGCTGCTTATCCCGGTGGCCAGGTGGCCGCTGGCCATCTGGAATCCCTTCATCCGTTAAGATTCCCCCAGAAAGAAAGGAAAGAACTTCCTCAGGAGCGGGGCCAGGTTTTTGGGGAGAGCTTCTGTACGGCGGCTCCGGGTCAGCGCTCCCGCTTGGATCGTTGGCTGCAACCGCTGGCTCGAGGAACGAGGCTTCGCATTCCCCTTTCTGCTTCTCCCAGATCCTCACTTCACCTCCTCCGTGTGTTTTTTCCTGCTTTTCCAGGGGGTGTTCGATGGAGAGGGATGGCATGGAACCATGGGAAGAAGGGAAGGGCCTAGGAGATGAGGAGGGAAGGTTTGGATGAGGCATTGGGATGGAGTCCTTTGGATGAGTTGGAGCGGTGAGGTTGTGGCTGCCACATCCCTGGAATTTCCCAGGATGGGTTGGATGGGGCTTGGAGCACCCTGGGATAGTGGGAGGTGCCCCTGCCCATCCCAGAGTTGGAACTCAATGGGATTTAACTTCCCTTTCCCACCCAAACCATTCCATGACTCCGAGATTATTATTCGGATGTCCCCGTTCTCCAGCACTGGTAGAGGGGTTAAACCCCATCCTTGTTTCCCGCTTGGTTTAATCCCAATCCTTCCTCAAATTTGGAAAAAAAACCTGTGGAAACAACTGAGCAACAGCTCCAGTTGGGAACCGCATTGGTTCAAAAACTAATGGAAAAATCCCCAAGGAATTTGCAAAAATGGGGAATTTATGAGGCAGGACACAAGGAGAGAGGAAAACAAAGGAAAACTTCCTATTGCTATTCGGCTCGTTCCTATTGCAGAAGGAAGAATGAGGCCACTGGAGAACAAAACAGCCTTTCCCGACTAATCCTACTTTTTTTTTGGATAACAGCGGGCTCAGAGGCATCTCTCCGATTTCCACGTGATCCAGGTGGAAATCACAGCACGGATCAAGGGCCCTGGATAACTCGGGAATTCCATGAGGCCGCCAGCAGAAACGGGGGAGTCTTTCCGACCCTAAGATCCAAATCATCCATCTGAATTCCAGTGCCTTGGATGTATCCAGCTCTTCATGACCCCCAGCAATTAGGGATCAAAGGAAGCTACCGGAGTGTCTGAGTGTATTTACTGGGATATTTTGGGGTGAGAATCAGGGAAAAAGGGACTTTTCCTGAAGGGGAAAGTATAAACAAGGGAAGGGTTGGGATGGGCGTGGATTCCTGATGCTTTGCACTTCCCATAGGAATACCAAGTGGAGACAGGGATTGTGCCAGGGATGATCCACTGCGAATCACCCCATGATGACCCTAAACTCCTGGTGAGCTTTGGGAGACCCCAAAACCTTGGGAATTTCCCATTTTTATCCCTTTGGAATGGGTGCCAGGTAAACTCTGACCACCTCTCCTTGTGTCCCTCCTGGTGATTTTCATGTGTCACCATTGTCCTGCCAATTTTTAGGGAATCCAAGCTGATTTTGGAGGGACTGGAGCAGAAGAATGTGGTTTAATCTCTGGTTTAAACCTTTTTCCAGCTCCTCGGAATCGCCTTGCCTTCGTTCATGCTCCGCTCTCGGCAGCTGTGGAATGATGTTGGAGGGATTCCAGAATTCCCAGGAATCATTCCTGTTCTTTCAGCCTCATCAGTGCAGGGAGTTGCTCCAGCACTTGGTGCTTCCCAGAGTCCTCTCAGCAGGAGAAAAATCCCAGAATCCCAGAATCACTGAGGTTGGAAAAGCTCTCTAAGGTCATTGAGCCCAACCTGTGCCCAACCCCCACCTTGTCACCATCCCGGGACTGCCACATCCCATTCCCACCCACTCCAATCATTGGAGCTTGGATCAGGCAGAAAAGCCCAGACAAGCACCTGAACGCCCGAGACGTTTCCCTGGAATGCTCCTGGATCTCTCCCAAGCTAGCCCATCCCTCCCACCAGCAGCCTGTGGAAATCATCCCAGCTGAGATCGGGAGACTTCCAAGGATCCTGGGAATTATCCCGGATAATCGGGGGGAAGAATGCCAGGTGGAAAAATCAAAGATTCCAGCTTTTTTCCCTGCAACGTATTTGTGCTGCCTTCCATTCCTTTATGTCCGGTTGACGGATATTTTTCCATGGAGCAGGAATGCTGATCTTGGCAGGGGCCGAGAGCAGATATAGAAGCTCCAATGCACTCTCGGAGATTCCCGAGCCACCGGGAAAGCTGTCGGGAGCAGCGGGAGGGAGCAGCAAGCAGCAGGAGGGCTGGAGAGGGCTCGTTCTGCATCCACGAATCCCGTGGGATTTGGGAAGGTGCAGGGAACCCCGGCAGGAGCCGGTCGAGGAATGCTGCTGGCAAAATCCCCCCACAGTTATTATCCGATTTCTTTTATTCCCACTCCCGGATCCTTGGCTTTCATCATCACAATCTCCAGCCTCTAACTGTCCTTAACATATTTATCTCCTCCACATCCTCTGGAGCAGAATCCTTCTGCTGATCCTTGGATTTCGAGAGCGCAAAAGGTCTGGAGAGGCCGAGGTTTAGGATTTAAACCTTAGATTCCCTTTAAGCCTGGCTTTGGAGCCCAAAGGGAACAGCTCCTCAAATCCCCATCTCCCCACCTAAGGGCCACTCGTGTGTGCCTTCCTTTGGGATTGGAAATTCCAGCTGGTTCCGACTCTTGGGAATTGCTGGAGCAACCTCCACTGCTTCAATCTGTGTCCCTTCCTGCTCCAGGGGCATCGCAACAGGGATGGGATTGGAATGAAGGTGCTTTTTCCAGCAGGGAGATCTTCGCTGAAGGGAGCAACAAAAATGGTGGAGAGGGACAATTTCCAAAGGCCTGGAGTGACAGGACACAGGGAATGGCTTCCCACTGCCAGAGGGCAGGAATGGATGGGATATTGGGAATGAGGAATTGCTGTGTGGGAGGGTGTGGAGGGGCTGGGCTGGAATTGCCAGAGCAGCTGTGGCTGTCCCTGGATCCCTGAGAATATCCAAGGCCAGGTTGGACATTGGGGCTTGGATCCATCTGGGACAGTGGGAGCTGTCCCTGCCCATGGAGTTGGAATTAGAAGATCTTTAAGTTCCCTTCCATCCCAAACCATTCCATATCTCCATGAAGGTCTTTCCAGGGGGATCTTTCCAAGGAACACAAGCCGGGGTCACCTCCCCAGGCGGTGCTGAACTAGGCTGGATGCAGTGACGATATCCAGGTCAAAGTCTGTGTATCCCATTCCCAGTCTCTGGAATCTCTCAGTTTTCCCTCTGCTTTTTACCATCAGCATTTGGACAAAGCTGGAACCTTTCCTTTAAGGAAAACTGCTGGAACTTGGATGTTCCAACGTCCAGGGATGGAAGAGGAAAAAAAAAAAACCCTTAAAAAAGCAAACTCTGGCTCTTCCAAAGGTTTATTTTTGGAGTCCGGAGAAAAATGTCCTTGGATTTATTTTTTTCATGGATCCACTTCAGCGCAGTCTTTTTCGTTGTTTTTTTTTTTTTAAGATGGAACTGTTGACTCCTTTCTGCCAAAAAAGTGTAATTCCCTTCTCCTTCGTTGTTTCCAGAGGCCTTCTCCAGAGGTTCTCACACCCACACAGGAACCTCTCCCAGAGCCAAGCCCAGACTCTGGATGACCCCTCCATAAATCCTGGTAATTTATGGATTATTATTATTATCATCATTATCATTATCATTACCATTATCATTATCATTATCATTATCATCCATAGCAGGCAGAAGAATTCCAAAACTACAGGACTTTCTCTTCTTGCTCCTTCAGGACAAATCCAGGAGTCTCCACGGAGCTTCCCTCATGTGTTGAGGGAAGCCCAAGAACTTTTACATGATTTAATTAATTAATTAATTAATTAAGGAGAGTGGATCTGGGGAGGAACGACAGAGGGAGCGTGGCCAGTTATCCCTGTTATCCCTGATTTATGAGCTGCCATTCCCAGAGGTTTGGAAGGAAGCCGGGATCATAGGAATGATGCAATCGTCTGCCATTCCAAGGTGACGGAGGGGTCCAGACTGAAATCCTCTTCTGGAATTCCAGCTATCCCAAATAAACTCGTCCTGCATTACCCAGCTCCCACCAGACCCAAACCTGGAGCACCTCTGGAAGCAGTTCCGAGGAAGATAAACAGGATGAGCGTTCCAAAGGGTGTCCTCCCGCTGGAAAGGGAAGGGAAAACATCTCCTGATGGAACTGCCAGCCGGGAAAAACCTGAATGGAAAAACATGGAGAAACTGGGAGCAAACCTTAAAATGCAGGAAGGTCGCATTTAAATTCCTGGTCGAGGAGGGGATTATCCGTGAAGACAATGCTTGGTCCTGGATAAACATGGAATAACTGATGTCATCCACCAACAGGGGGTAAAAAGAGTTGAGAAAGATTCCACAAAAAGGGATGTTTTCCTTGGGTATGGGATTAACCAGGAACAGAAGAGGCCTGGAAGTGTCCGAGGCCTGGAAGCTGTCGGGGTTGGAGTGAGATGGGAATTTAAACTCCCTTCCCACCCAACCATTCCACAATTCCATGAGTTCCTGGGTGCTTCTTTCCAGTGAGAACCTCCACCTATCCACAGGCTTTCCCCAGCTTCTCTCCATGTTTTCCACCCTTTGGAAAGGGATCTGCTCTCCTTGCTGGCCTGCGCCTCACCAATCTGGGGATGAGCTGACGGAAACTGGGAACATCCCAGTTTTTGCCCTGTGGATGAGCAGACCTGGAAATCCCTTGGATCTTTACATTTTCCCTGCACACCAGGAACTCATTCCCAGGTGTCCTCTCCACCTCATCACACATCTCCTCCCTCTGGACATTCTCTCTATCCCGATTTTAGCTTCTCCCATCCCACATCCTCCCAGGAGCAGCCGCGGTCGCCGTGTCCATCCAGAATTCCCTCTACGTCCCCTTTCTGCTCTTCCCAGCTGCCCTTCCCATTCTTTCTCCTCCTGGGCCACCCCAAAAACCTCTCAGTGGCCAAAGCCAAGGCTGGGAGGGTTTATCCCTTTATCCCAAGGCTTTGGGAAAGGCACATTCCTGCTCCTCTCTGCTTCCAATCCCACTCCAGCCGAGTGGGAAGAAGATGACGCAGCAGGGCCTGGGTAGGATTTTTCCCTCTTCCTTGTCCTGCTGCCAACGTCTTCGACCTCTGGATGAACTCTCCCAAAAAAAAAGCGCCTTTGGAGCCGCTCCCGCTGCTTTGACATCCGCTTTGACCGGTTGGAATTTAAATTCCCTTTTTTTTTTGGGAGAGAGAGGGGAATGCGAGAGGAACGAGAAAAGAGGAGAGATAAAATGGAAAAGGATAAAATGTAAAAGAAAAAAAAAATAATTAAAATTAAAAAAAAAGGATGGATGGGAAGAAACCAAACCCAGAACTGAGGGAAATCTTGTGGGTGGAAAAAAACTCGGGAAAAAGTGGGATAAGCCAAGGGTTCAGAATATATGGATGTCTTCGTTCCAAGAAAACAGCTGGAAAAGGTAATGGGGGCCTTATCTTGAGTCAATTTCTGCTTCCCACATTCCCTGGGTTGGGTTGGGTCATTCTCGGGCTGGGAATGCTGGACATGTCCCTGGATGAGACCCTGGAACAGCCGAGTGTGTCCAGCTTTGGGAATCATCCATCCATTGCCTCCGCCTGAGCTGCTGGAACCCAAACTCTGGAATTTCAAAGCCGAGCCCACCCCAAAATTCCAGAACCACCAGCACCACTTGGATTGGGATGGACTGGAGAAAGAGGGAGAAGCAAAGGGTCTAGAATTGCTGGAAATGGGAAAATTGGCTCAGTCGGGATGAAATTTTTTCAAGGATCAAAAGTTCCTTCCCAGGGTAATGCGGGAATGATTCTCTGCTTCCGCTGAATTTATTTGGGATTTGTTTTCATGAAATCTCAGAAGAACTTCACCACATCCAGTAGGAATTCCATGGGATGTGAAACTGCTTGGACTTCTTGGGCTTTTCCTAATTTATGTTCTACCAAGGACCCGTGTAAGGACAGCTTTTTAAAACTCCAAATTCTGATTCCATTGGAAATTCCTGTGTTTTGGTTTAAAAAGGGATTTTTTTTCTAAAGGAAAGATTTTAAAAAAATTTCATTTTCTGCTCCAAAAATATTTTACCGCGGAGGAAAAAGAAAAATTCCGAACACTTAATTTGATTTTTGAGTTGCTTTTATATGAGGGGGAATTTTGGGAGATAAACAAAGGGAGACCTGGTGGGGTGGGAATTTTGATGCCTCGGAGATTTCCAAGGGGAAACTTCTGGCTCCTCACCTGGAAATGGAGGATTCTGAGTGCCAGAGATCTGGGGAGGCTCCAGGATCCCAGCAGTGTGTCCTGGAGGCTGGGAATCATGGAATCGTGGAATAGGTTCGGCGGGAAAGGGCCTTGGGGATGATCCCATTCCACCGCATTCCATGGGCAGGGACAGCTCCCACTGTCCCAGATGGATCCAAGCCCCAATGTCCAACCTGGCCTTGGACATTCCCAGGGATCCAGGGGCAGCCACAGCTGCTCTGGCAATTCCAGCCCAGCCCCTCCCCACCTTCCCAAACAGCAATTCCTCATTCCCAACATCCCAGCCCAAGCTCCCCTTTCCCAGTGGGAATGTCGCTCCTTGGAGCATCAGCCTTGCTCATCCTGACTGGTTCAGTGCCAGGGAAATTCCTGCATGGATTTGGCTCTTACTGCTGGCGTTATCCCAGATAATCCGCAGGAGTTGGGATTATTCCTTCTGTTTCCCAGAGCAGCTGTGGCTGCCCCTGGATCCCTGGGATTGTCCAAGGCCAGGTTGGAGACTGAGCTTGGATCCATCTGGGATAGAGAAGGGAATAAAAACTCAATTTTAAAATTCTATAAAAAATTATGTTTTAAATAATAGAAAATATATTTCTATTACATAAAATACAAATTATATAAATTATATTTAATTTTTATAAAATAGATTTATGTTATATAAAATATAACTGAAGTAAATTACATTTAGATTCTATTTAAAATATATTCTAGAATTAAATTTTAAATTGCATTCAAAAATATATTTTTAAAAAATTAAAAATGTATTAAGAATCCTATTTAAGTTGCATTTTTAAATTACACTTGAAAATATGTTCAAAATTATATTTCAAATTATATTTCAAATTTTATTAAATATATTGAAAATTATATTGACAACTATATCAGGATCTTATTGAAAATATATTAAGAATCCTATTTAAATTATATTCTAAAATTACACTTGAAAATATGTTAAAAAATTACATTTCAAATTATATTTCAATTTATATTTCAAATTATATTAAATATATCAAAAATTATATTGAAGATTATATCAGCAATACGTAGAAAATATATTGAGAATAATTTTTAAATCATATTTTAAAATTGCAGTTTAAATTCTATTCAAAAATAATATGTAAAAATATATTCAAAAGGGGGTTTTTAAAATATATTTAAAATTATATTAAAAAATACATTCAAATTCTATATTAAATTTTTTAAATTATATTTTTAGATTATATTTAAAATAGATTAAAATATATAAAGATATATTTCAAACTATATTTGAAATAAATTTAAAATTATATTTGAAATTATATTTAAAATTATATTTAAAATTATATTTGATATTTCATGTCAATTATATTTAGAATTATACGAAAATTCATTTAGAATGTAAAATCAAGTTTAAAATTCTATTTTAAATATATTAATGTGTAAAATAATATTAAAATTACATTTAAGATTAAATTCAAAAATCTCACAGAAATAATACTAAAATTCCATTCTTAATTGTGCTCAAAATTCATTTAAATTTTACTTCCATTTCATTCCATGGTTTTTAAAAAATTACATTTGAAATTCATATTAAGATTAAAAGATCGATGAGAAATTCCCACATTTTCCTGGATAACGGGACCAGGCCATCCTGAAAAAACCACTCCCCCTTTTTTTTGGGGTGTGAGCATCCCATCCCAATTTCGGGAATGCACCCTCACGTCAATCTCGGGATGTGGGATTGGTTTGTTTTTTCCCTTTGGAATATTTGGGAATGAAAACCCTCAAGGCCCTTCCCGGCCTTGCCCATCCCGATTTTTTTTTTCCAGGGACAAGAGGTGACAGCCAGGCCAGGCCTGGGACGATGATGACGTCACCGAGCGCTCCCAAACATTTGTCCTTGGGAAGAGCCAAGTTCGGGATCGTCACCGCCAACAAAGATTCCCTACAAAATCCGGGAGCAGGGACGTGCCGACCTCTCCGTGCCGACCCTTCCCTGTTCCCTGTTCCCAATGCTGTTTGCGCAAAGCCAGGCTGGGAAGCTCCCAATTATTCCTTCCTTAATTAATTCTTGGCACACGGAGCTTTCCCCCTTGTTAATGAGCTCCCTGCTCCGGCCTTGTCCGCCTTGGAAAACACTGGGAGAAGGAGGCAGGAATTCTCACCCAGCTCCCGCAGCAGGTTCGGCTAGTGGGAATTGTTGATCCCAGAGCTGGGAAAAATGGGAGATCCACTGAGGGACAACAAGGATCCAAGTCCTGCCTCGCATCCTGAAAATCCTACAGGGCTCAGAAGCCAAAGGGAAAAGAGGAAACGTTGGAAAACCAACAAGGAAACAATTCCAGATGCCAAGAGAGAGGAAAAGGGACTCGAAGGTATGGAAGGCACATGGAATTCCAAGGGAGGAGCTTGGGGTGGAATTAAAGCCTTGTAATTCCCAGCAGAGAGCGTTTTCCATAGGGAAGTACAGCCTGGATGTTTTTGGGATGCTGGGAGGGAAGATGGATTTTAAAGGAAAGGGAAGGGAAGGGCCTCTCTTCCATGGGGGTTTTGAACTTCTGTTTTCCCTCTTGGAAAATATTCCCCTCAAATCCTGGATGAAACAGCTCCGGTTTTAAAGGAATGGATAAATTCAGTGGTGATTTGCAGGGAATTTTTCGGGCTCCAGATAATTCCGGGTTCGTTTGGATGTTCCCGAACTTGAGAACAAAACCAGATTCCAAATTCCATAGGATTTCCTCCCAGATAAATCCCAGCATTCCCATGGAAGGACAGGGAAGGGTTTGAGTTGGGAGTCACTGGCAGGAACTGGATTGCTCCAAAAAATAACTGAGCCGGGAAAGGTTTGGAGAAGCTCAAACTCCCATCCTGGAGGTCAGGTCAGCCCTGGAATACTCTGGAAGAGTGGGATGCACTCCGTGAATTCAGGATCTCACCGTGACAATCCCAGAAAATCTGAGCCTTCTCTTTTGGGAAGGATCTTCTTGGATGTGCTTTCCCAGCAGTTGGGATGAGGTTGCCCTTGGCTCATTGGCTGCCCTCTCCCCTTCCCCTCAGCCTTTCCAGTGGATATTCCTGCAATTCCCAGGGGCATCCCTGAAATTCCCATGTGTATTCCTGCCCTTGCCATGTGTATTCTCTGCTCCGTTTTCCTTGGCTTTGGGTGTTTGGGAAGGAAAACAATGGAGAGGCCTCGTCCTCCCTCCCACCGTCGTCATTCCCGACTCTGAGACTCCCATCCGGGATTCCAAAGGTGTCACCTAAAGTGAAGATCCTGCTGATTCCAGCTCATTTTTCCATGTCCGTCCTCCCCAGAGCCTCCAGCCCCGCCGGAAATGGGATTTTCCCTACTAATTTTGGCAAATTTTACTGGAAGTGTCCAAGGTCAGGTTGGAGCAACCTGGGATAACAGGAGGTGTCCATGCCCATGGGATGGGATGATCCCTAAGGTTTTTTCCAACCCAACCCATCCCAAGATTCCAGAATTCTAGGAAGTGTGGGCTCAACCTGTGATCTCCTCGAGGCAAATATTTATTCCCACCTCTGGAAGAAAACCCAAAGAATTGGAGGGGGGAAAAAAAAAAAAAAAAGGAAAAATAAATGGGCTGCAGGAATTACGGATCTGGAATTCATTCGGGATCTGGAATTCATTCAGGATGTGGAAAAACCTGGAATTTGGGAAGTTCTCTGTCTGTTGTGCTGATAAATTCCTTTAATCTCAAATTCAGGATCACTGAGAGAACTGGAGCTGCTGCGGTTTATCCTTAAAACAGGAGCCGGAAGAATCCCAAACTGAATTCCATGGAATCCTCCGATTTGCTTCCCAGCCCATCTGGACAGGGAAAAGTAGGAAAATCCGTTTGGAACTGGTCCTAAATCCTTATTCCAGGTCCCAGTGGAATTCCAGGTTCCAGCTGGTTCGCATCCTCCTGAGGCAAATGACTCCTGGTTATCCCTTGGGGTCTGTGGGATTCCTGCTGGGAGCCACAGGAGCACCTTTAATTCTCCCAGCATTCCCAAATCCTCATCCAGAGCCCGAATCCAGCCCTGGAATAACCCAAAATCCAGATCCCGAAGAGCCGTGTCCCGGTCTCAGCCCATTCCCAGCTCTCCTGCTCTTTTCCCGAGCCTAATTTCCCTCCAGTAGCTCAATCCCATTTATTGGGAATTTATAGTTCTCTGTAGGGTTTTTATATTTAGCTGCCTCCCCTGGAAAACCACATTTTTATGGATGTTGGATCCCACCCTTTTCCCTGTGGCTCCTCCAGGCGGATTTTTTTCCCCCCCTTTTTTTTTTTTGGTGTTTATATTCCAATTTGGGAGCTTAGCGCCTGTTCGCGTCCCTCCTTTATTCCCACCCGCCCATCCCAGAAATTCCTTATCAACCAGATCGAGTTTAAAAGGCCGCAGTTTTTCCGGGATTGGGTCATCCTTGGCTCCCGCAGCCTTTTTTGGCTCCCGGGAAAAAGTGGGAAAAGGGATCAGCTTACAGCCTGCTAAAGGTCAGCTCTGCCTCTCCTGGTTTTCCGAGGGAGGGACGTGAAATCCTTAAAATATCAGGATCATATCCTTAAAATAAAACCTCGCAAGGCCCCGATCGGCTCTGCGTGCCAGAGGGTTTTCCCTCTGGGATGAGCAGGATTGATCCGAATCCCAAAGTTCCTGATCCAAACCCGGAGGAAACCACTGACAGCCAACAATTCCCAGCGTTTTCCAGTTATTTAAAGCCGGATTTTCCATGAGGAAACCGAGGCGGGGGAGAGAGAGGCCGAGGCCTCAGTGATTCCCTGTTGGGAATTCCAGAAGGAAAATGGGAATGCAAAGCAGCTCCGGCCTCGGTGCTGAGGCACCAAAGCTGGGAATCAGGGAAAAAAATCCAGTTGGTTTGGGATTCTTTTTTTCCCGGAATCACTACAGAAATCAGCTAAAAAGGAAGGGAATGACCTCCCTCGGTACCTTTGGATGAGGTTTTCCAGAGGGAGTGTGGATGCTCCATCCCTGGAGGGGTTTAAGGACGGAGATCTGGGAAAACTGGGAAAGGTGAGTTAGGGATGGGTTGGAAAGGTGCGAAAAAAGCCAAAAGCGTGGGAAAAATCTTTATTTCCCCTCTATCTACCAAAAAATTCCACGGATTTTTCTGGGATGCCCACTTGTGAAACGCTTTTCTGGGAATGAGAGAGGATTGGAGCTTCCCAGACATTGAACGTGCCAGGGATTAAAGCGGAAAACTTTGGAATTTTGGCACTTCCCACCTTTTATCCCCTTGGGAATGATCCTAATTATTGGCGTTTATTTGTGTACATGGAATTTCTGCCAGATAAGGAGTTGGCAGAGCAGCTGTCAGGGAATATCCATGGAATTCCAGGATATTTTGGTGACGAGGATTTTTTTAGCCACACACAGGCAGGCTTGTCCTAATCATGGAATAGTCCAGGTTGGAATATATTCCCGGGATTTCTGCTCCCACATTCCCAACTCAGAGTTGGGGGTCAGATCCAAACTCAGACTGGGATCCAAGTGTAGATTTCTCCCAGTCTGCGCTTCCATAGAATTCCATTTTTGGATGGATTGTTTAATGGGGCTCCCAACTCGTTGGTGATGCTCTGGAAAAAAACGGAAAGTTGGGAATTTTAGGAGATCTGAAAGGTTCTGTCATGGATGGAAGGGTGAAATGGGCTGGAAAGTTGGAAATTAATTCCCAGAGAAATTTGGGAATAAATCTAGGTGAGGAATTTCAATCCATATCCCTTTTACCGCAATGCACTTTTCTACCCAAGCCATTCCTCATGAAAGGAAAAACGGCTCAAAACCATGGGAAAAAGTGGAATTTTTCCAAAAAAAGATTATCCAAAAAAAAAACCCTACCCAGGCTTCTCCAACTTCACGCATAAATTAACATAAATTAACTCCAGCACCATCCCGTGGCTACAAACAGACCAAGGATGGCGCTGGAATAACTGCTCCAAGCTGGAAGTTTTCAGGAATGATTTATCCTCTAACACATCCCGTTTTTTATTAAAAAAACCTGGATCCTGGCAAAGATTTCACATCCCATTAATGGTTTTGCCCTTAATTAAAGAAACCACCAGCAACTCATTAATACCTCGTTAGGAGGTGGGAAGAAAAGATGGAAAACTTTGGGAAAAAAAGGGGGCTGGAAAAATCCAATTCCTCCCAGGTGAAATTCCTCAATAATTTATCAGGAAAGGGCAAATCTCCTCACTTTTGGCTAGCACAGAGTGGCTCCTTTATTTAGGATGAGTCAGCCTGGAAAAATCCTATTTATTCCCAAATTTTGGCGCAATTGCAGCCACCAGGCTCGGAAGTAATACTAGCCAAATTTCAGGATTTCTAATTCCCGGGAAACTCTGGCCTTTGGAAATCTGCTTTTTTTTTGTCGGGGTTAAGAAAACAAAATTCATTCCTTCGTTCTTGCCTCGGACTGGAATTTCTGACTCCAAGAATAAAAAAAGCCTGGCTTTGGAAATCTTGACCTGGGATCATTGTTCCCATCCCTGGGAATGGGCGGGGTTTGGAAGGAAGACTTTTTTTGGGAGCAGAGTTGAAGCTCCTTCAGGGATGTTATTCCCGACTTTTGTTGCTCAGGAGTGTTTTTCTTATCATGGGAGAGAATAAATATGGATTTTTGGAAGGCATGGGAGTGCGAAGGAAAAGCAGCAGGAAGTTCCAGCAGGTTTTGGTGATGGATCCTTGGTGTCTCGGGGGATGGGAATGTTCCCCTGGAGAAGTGAAAATTCCAGGGAAGACTCGGAGTTCCTGAAGGGGCTCCAGGAGAGCCGGAGAGGGAGTGGGGCCAAGGGATGGAGGGACAG
>JAWWMJ010000184.1:71787475-71814374 GCA_035047045.1 Vireo griseus
AGCCCCTCCCCACCCTCCCACACAGCAATTCCTCATTCCCAACATCCCAGCCCAAGCTCCCCTTTCCCAGTGGGAAGTCATTCCCTGCCTCCTGTTCCTCCAGGCCATTCCAAACAGGCTCTCTCCACGTTTCCAGCTCTCCAGGAGCTCACCCCATCCCAGAGTGTCCCACAACATCTCCCAAAAGCAGTTTCTCCAGAGATTTAAGATCCAAAGCGACCTGAGGATGGATCACATCATGAAGTTGGGGGAAGGAAAATGGAATGGGATCTCCAAAGGTGGACGTTGGAGGGAGATAGATTCTCCTTGGTGATTTCCCAACCACCAGGATGGATGAGGGAAATCTGGGCAGAGTTTGCATCCTGGATTTTTAAGAGGAAGATGAGTTAAGGAATGATTGTGAGGAAAACACTGAGAAATTATTCCTTAGGCAGCAGAAGGTCCATAACTTTCGCTCAGCTTATCAAAAACCAGGATCTGGTTCAATCCCATCCCAGAAAACTCCTTCCCAATGAGTGGAATCCGAGTCCTGCAGGAATTCCTTATCCCGGTGGTGAAAGGCAGAGCAGGAACAAACGTCTGGGAGTCAGACAAATTCCAAGTGGGACAAACAGTGAGGGAGATGAAACAGGAAGGAGATGGATTCTCCTGATTTCTTCAGGATGGGAAGTTTCCCTGGAAAACTGTGGAATTCCTACTGCAAGGCACAACACAGGTAAAAGACTAAACCAGATCCCTCCCTGATCCCGGGAAAACAGCCCTGTGGAGCTCATCCACACAAAGTTTGGGATGGCTCAGAACCTCAGCAGGAGAGGTGGGAAAGGGGAAGTGCTTCCCAAATAAACTCCGATTGGAAAGAATCCTTGGATAACTCCCAGTGGAAGGGACCTGCAGTGACCACCTCATCTCATCACCTGCCCAGGAGAGGACAGTGACCCACAGGAGATGGGGAATTTTTGGGGATGGGACAATGACCCACAGGAGATGAGGAATTTTGGGGATGGGTGGGACAAAGACGGATTAATTCCCCCTGAGGGGATCTCCAGTGTCTTATCAGCAGTAGCTGATAACGACTCTTGATGAGACTCCTCAGGGAAGCTGACAATACTAACATTCCAGGTCCCCCCACCCGTAATCCTTAATTAACTGATCCCGAGGGGCTTCCCAATAAATTAACCCCCACCCTCCCAGCCTGAACAGCAGAATGGCCCTGGGGGTTCCCTGAATCCAATTTTTTCCTGCTTTTCCATGGACAAAAACTGGTTAATTTTCCAGGAGTAACCTGATCCATCGATTTCCTCACTCCAGATTTGTCCAGAGGCCCCTTTCCCGCTCCACGGAGAGCATCCACCCGGGGATGGATGTCCAGCAGAGGAAATGTTCTGCTTTATTAATAGATGCAATAATGGCCTAACGAGGCTCCTGCAAAAGCCATTCCAGTGCTCCTGGGTTTGCACAAACTCCGGCTCAGCCAGAGGAGGAGCTTTGGAATGGGAAACGCCAGAGTGTCCGGCCCCGTGACGCGATGGGAGCCCAGGACACCCACGACATCCTCCCCTGGGATTGGGATGAGGCTTTGTGGTCAAAGCCCAGCCCTCGGAGTGAGCCAGGCTTAACCCGCAGTGCTGCCAGCTGCGCTTCCCTAATCCCTCGCTTTTCCAACCTTTTCCCTCCTTCCCAAGCGCTTTCCAGGCCACAGGAGGGAAGATCCCACTTCAGATGGATTGTCCCAAAATTCCCCATCTCCAGTGGGTAATTGCCCCATCCCCAAAATTCGCCATCCCCAAAACTTCTCCATCTCCGGTGGGTCATTGTCCCATCCCCAAAAATTCCCCATCTCCTGTGGGTCATTGTCCTATCCCCAAAATTCCCCATCCCCAAAATTCCCCATCTGTCCTCTCCTGAGCAGGTGATAGGATGAGGAGGCCACTACAGGTTCCTTCCACTGGGAGTTATCCAAGGATTCCTTCCAATCGGAGTTTATTTGGGAAGCACTTCCCCTTTCCCACCTCTCCTGCTGAGGTTCTGAGCCATCCCAAACTTTGTGTGGATGAGCTCCACAGGGCTGTTTTCCCGGGATCAGGGAGGGATCCGGTTTAGCCCAGCACAAATGTGCATTTATGTGGAAAAATGCATCTTCCACGCAGGAATTCTGTGGGACACACATCCCACCTGGATTTACCTGGCGGCTGTGGAATAATCCTGGTGCTCCACCAGGCCAGCACCTCCCAACCAACTCATAGACCCAGCCTAGGAAAGGTTTAGCCAGGAAAAGTTTCCATCTAACAGCTCCCCCCATTTCTCTCAACCTTTTATGGAATAGTTTGGGTTGGAGGGAAACATTCAAGGTCCAGCCTCCAAATGCACAGAATCCCAGGAGCCCTGCAGTTGGAAAAGACCCCAAAGGGCATCGAGTCCAAGCTGTGCCCCATCCCCACCTTGGCATTGAGTGCCACATCCAAGAGTTCCTTGGACACCTCCAGGGGTGGGGTATCCAAACTTCCTTGGGCAATTCCAAGGCCTGACCACCCTTTCCAGGAAGGAATTTTCCCAATATCCAACCCTGAGCCTGCCCTGGCCCAGCCTGAGGCTGTTCCCTCTCCTCCTGTCCCTGTTCCCTGCGAGTAGAGCCTGACCCCGCTCGGCTGCCCCCTCCTGTCAGGGACTTGTGCAGAGCCACAAGGTCCCCCCGGAGCCTCCTTTGCTCCAGGCTGAGCTCCTTCCCAGCTCCCTCAGGAATTCTCCAGCTCCTTCCCAGCTCCCTCAGGAATTCTCCAGCCCTTTCCCAGCTCCCTTCCCTTCCCTGGACACCCTCCAGCCTTTCCAGGCCCTGAATGGAGGGGCCCAGAACTGGACACATCCCTTGAGGTGTGGCCTCAGCAGTGCCCCGCACAGAGGGGAGATTCCTTCCCTGATCCTGCTGGACACCACTCCTGATCCAAGTGCCCACCTGATGTCTACAGATCCCAGGATATCTCTTCTCCCTCGGGCATGGACATTCCCAGCAGGATTCGGTACAACAGGACACCAGAGCTGCATTTCACAGATACCCAAGGAGCACATCCCGGTTTTTGGGGGTTATTCCCTGCAATCCCCCCACCCAAACACATCCCAAAAAAACACCTTTCCCTCCCCGAGCCAAACGAATCCACGGAGTCGTAATTGGGCAAACATTGTTCAAGGGAAAGGGATCTGGGAACGTAGACTAAACACAGCTCCCGTGCCAGAGAAGGCTGCTCCTCACCCTGGAAAAGGAGCTCTCATTCCATAACAAACGCTCCAACTCAATACCTCAGGACAAATATACATCAGCTCATATCCCATCTATATTTATAATTGGGGGAAAAAAAAAAACATGGAAAAGCCTGATCCAGCTTCCAGCACTGGAAAGAAAGACATCCATTGACTTTGTGCCGTGTGGAGGAGGATGAGGAATTGCAACACGAACTGAAGGATGTCGGGAAGGTCATTTGGATGCTGGGGTTTGATCATTAAAAGGGAATTTTCGGCTACTAAAAGGGAATTTTCTCAGTGCGAGTGAATGGATTGTTCGAGCTGCCGCCTGGAATTCTCAGGGAACGTTCGGATTTGAAGTCCACGCTCCTTGGGATTCAAGGATGCGGCCAAAAGGAAGAGATTGTCCCACTCTGCTCTGGGTACCACCATCCAAGAAAGATCCAAAACTCTTGGAGAGCATCCAAAGGAGGGACAGGAGGGTGGGGAAGGATCTGGAGTGTCCATGTGAGGAGCGGATGAGGACACCTGAAATGTTCACCTGGAGAAGAGGAGAGCGAGGGAGACTCATTGGGATTTGCAGCTCCAATCTTGGCTCCCTGTGAGCAGGGTTGGGATCCAGGGAACAGCTGGAGCTGCACCAGGGAGGGTCAGGTTGGAGGTAAGGAAAATGTTCCTTATCCAGAGGGTGGTTAGGCACAGGAACAGCTCCCCAGGGATTGGTCACATTCTCAAGGCTGCCAGAGCTCCAGAAGAGTCTGGACAAGGCTCCCAGGGATGTCCAGGGTGGGATTGTTGGGATTGTCCTGAGCAGGGAAGGGGTTGGATCCGTGATCCTTGTGGGTCCCTTCCCACTCAGGGCATTCCAGGATTCTTTACCTCAGAGGAATTTCACATCACCTCTTTGTGATTCCTTTGGGAATCCCACCCTAGACCAAGACCTTTCCCAAGGTCTCCAATTGTGAGGACCTTGCCCTGCAGCCCCTGGGATCTCCCCACTCCCCCGGGAAGCTCAAGCCACCATGGAAAGGCCAAATCCCGGATTTCATGTGGATAATCAGCGGCGTTCCTGCCCGTGGCAGGGACAGTTGGAATCAGAGGGTTTCCAATGTCTCCTCCGACTCATTCCACGTTTTTATGAGGATGATCCCATGAAAAATGCAGTGATCTCCAGAGAAACCACCCCAAGGAACAAGAGTGGAGCCTCTCAGGGATATCGTAGCTAAACCCACTCTTCATTCCTTAATTTTGGGTGTCTCCACCGCAGATTATTCCCAAAAAAAAAAAAAAAAAACCACGCAAACCCACTGAGACTTCAGCCACGGCCTCCAAGCTTCCCTGTCCCTCCCTTTCCCACATTTTTCCATTTGTGTTTTATCAGCTCAAAAATCCCACATCGGCTGTTAAATGAATAATCAGGGAGATGCTCGGGATTTGGGGTAATCATCTCTTGTAAAGGGAAATTTCCATTCCTAGCCTGGGATAAAATGAAAATCCTTCATTCCAAGTGCAGAGGGAGACCTTCAGAAGGGAATATTTGCCAGGAATCCATTTGCTATTCCAGCACTTTACATCCTGTTTGCTGTCACAGTTTATCATTTTCAAAAGCACAGATCAAACCCCAAGGCTGCCCAGGTACTCTAAATTATTATCCCCACACTTGGGAAGATTTATTGGGATTTACTTTGAGGTTTCAGCCAGTTTTTTTCCTCAGGAGATCAGCAAGGAATTGGATGTATGGAGAATTCCAAGCTACTTTCACCCCCAGGAGTCTAAACTTGAGGGTGGTGAATCCTCCATGGGATTATTTGGGTGGGATGGGATCCTTAAGGATCATCCAATTCCACCCCATCCATGGGTAGGAACAGCTCCGACTATCCCAGGTGGATCCAACCTGGCCTTGGACATTCCCAGGGATCCAGGGGCAGCCACAGCTGCTCTGGCAATTCCAGCCCAGCCCCTCCCACACAGCAATTCCTCATTCCCAACATCCCAGCCCAAGCTCCCCTTTCCCAGTGGGAAGCCATTCCCTGCCTCCTGTCCCTCCATCCCTTGGCCCCAGTCCCTCTCCAGCTCTCCTGGAGCCCCTTCAGGCCCTGCAAGGGGCTCCGAGCTCTCCCTGGAGCCTTCCCTTCTGGAATATTTAGTTCCATTCAATTTTGTTCCATTCCAAGGCGCCTTCCGTGTTTCAATTCCAGCCAAGACCAGAGCACAGGGTCCACCAGGGCTCCTAAAATATTCTGGAGGAAAGCAACGCCAAGAAACCACCTGGAAGTCCATCCCTTTCTCCTGTTTCTCTCCTTTCAATAATCCCTAGAAGTGTTATTTAAGGACATTGCAAGATTTTAGCCCAGCTCTGCCTTGGACAGGCCCGAGACCGGAGATTTTCAGGTTAAATCCGCATTTCAAGGGGATACAAGGCCAGTACCAGAATCCCATTCAGTTTAGCCGGAGCCAAAATTCCCTTTTGTTGTCCTGAAGTAGGGGAAAAAAAGGAGACGAAAAGAGGAGGAGAAAAAGAAAGGGGGGGGAAAGAAATCCGTGGATGCATTCACACACCTTTTCTGCGCTCTCACACACACAAAACCTTTAAAAAGAAACTTTCCAAGAGTTCAGCTCGAGTTAAAACCGAGGGAGTAACGTGAGCCTCGGAGCCGGCGCCGAGTGGAAAGAACACGGAGTCCGAGGGACCTGTGCCGCGATCCAGAGGCTCCCGTGAGGCCATCCCAAAAAAAAAAAAAAAAAACAAACCACCAAACCACAACAACCAACCTCTCCCCTCTTCTCTTGGAGCGGAGAGAGACACCTCACCCCTCTCCAGGGGTGGTGCAGCTCCTCGCCGAAGCGACCAACAAATCACAAACGAATTCAAGGGAGGGGAGTAGCGGGAAAGGAGAGAAATCCCAAAAGGAAATGACCTTCCCGGCTCCGAGGGAAGGTGACAGACGGGGTTTGTGCGAGCTGGACGGGACGGAAAGGACAGGGAGGTGCCACCTCGGGCTGGGAAAAGGGATGGGAGAGGAGACGAGCACGACCCGAGGGTGGTTTTTTGGCGACAGCCAGGAGCAGAGCCGGTGAAATCCTTGTTGGCAGGACACATCCCGAAGTAGGAAAAGAGCTGCCGCAAAGCTCTGAAGGGAGGGAAAAGGAGCCTCGGAGCCTCTGAGTGCTCCGAAGGGACCTGGGCTTGGGTTTCACGGTCACATTTTCCAGCCAAAGCTCTATTCATTCCCGCAGCCCTCACTTGCCTTTGGATGTCATCACTGCAAGCAACATCCTGTTCTCCAGCACTCCCACCACGGCCAGGGCTCTATTTATGGGGAAAAGAGGAAGGAGACAGAAGCCAATTACTTCACTAATTGCCTAATTACCCTAAGCACTCCCAGCCCGCGCCCCGGCTCCACTCCGGAGCAGCTGCAGCTGCAGCTCCCACCAGTAGCTTGTCCTGGCACATCTCATCTCATCAAAGCTCTTCTCCCACCAGCCAGGGCCAGGAGATCCTAAAATAAAACATTTATGGTTTGAAAAGCTCGGAGCAATCCCAGCTCCCAGAAAACTCCAGGACAGGGAGATTTGCTGAGGAGGTGGAGTCCAATTTCTCCGGAGCCCAAATGGGAGATGATGGGAGGGTGGAGACACCCACCCCACCCGCTGCCCATCTCAGGGTCATTCCCACCTTGGGAATCACCTCCTGCCTCGCCTGCTCCACCCCAAACCTCCTGCCCGACATCCCCAGCACTCAGCATTTCGGGGGGGGTTGTCCTTCCACCCACGGTGCTCTCCTCTGCTGATTCCATACAGAGCAATTCCTGAAAAAACCATGGCAGCAGGGACCACGACACACAACACACACCCACGCCTGGAATATTTGCCTTCCCTTCCCTCATTTCTCCCACTGGGAAGAGGAGAAAGCTCCAGGTGAAAATGGGGTGGCCCAGACCCCCCAAAAACCTTGGGATGGGTTGGAGCTGTGGCACCTCGGTCAGGTCCACATCCGAGCTCCAGCGATGGTGACCCCAAACCTCCCCCACTTAATTCAACACTTGACCATCTTCCCCGTAAAAAAAAAAAAATTATTTTATTTTATCGCGGAATTTCCTCTTTTGGATCCATATCAGCCAGGGTTCATCCCAAACAATTGGCTGAGGATCACCTCCAGTCTCCAGGGATAGAGACTCCAAATGCCTCCCACTTGATCCAACTTTTGACCGCTCTCCCCATAAAACTATTTTATTTTGGATATTCTATTTTAAAATGGAATTTCCTGTATTTGAGTCCCTATCAGCCAGGATTCTCCTTGGTCCGGTGGCTCTGGACCATGTCCAATCTCCAGGGACAGAGATTCCCAATCTCTGGACATCTTGACTCAACACTTGACCCAACACTTGACTGTCGTCCCCATCATTTATTTTGTTTTTAAGTGGAATTTCCTCTATTCGAGTCCCTATCAACCAGGGTTCACCTTGGCCATGGATCTGGATGCCAAAATCCCACATTTTGGGATTCTCGGGATGGTTCTCCCTGAAACCCCAACCCAGGAGGTCACAAGGCCTTCAAAGGAGCTGCCACTGGAATGCGAGACCAAACCTTGGGACCTCCAACCCTTTTCATGCTGGAATTCCAGAAAGGAGCCACAGGGATGAAATGTTTTTTGTTTTGTTTTATTTTGGGATCACAAAATACACAACATTCATTTTAATATGGGACACAGAATATCCTGTACATATTAAAACCCACGTGACTGCAACACAACCTCACACGGCACCAATTCCCGAACGGAAAAACCCCACAAGTGCTTTTTTCTTTTTTTTTAATATTAAAAACAAATAGGATAAAACATTAATATTTTTTTTCCCAGACAACGTTTACAATAAAGAGGAAAAAAAAATCATATTTTTTACTAAATAACAAATATTTAACAGCACAACTTTATCCTAAATATCTATTTTTGAATTATAACAAAAATAGCACTTATAATAGTTTATAAAGACAGACCAAAAAAAAATTTGTGTATAAAATAATATTATAGCAAATTGGACTGTGCTAATTAAAAAAAAAAAAAAAACAAACCAACAAAAAAATTCTGAGATTCAAAGTGCTTTATTCTGCAAACCCACTGCAGCAACTTTATTTTTTTAGTCAAGTTATATTAGTTAGGACTGGAACAACAAAGCCTGGCTTACTTCAGCCTGGATTAAATACGCCCCCACACAAACATTGTATATCCACGGGATGCAAATGGAATTTCAGCGATGGCTGCAGCTCCCATTCCCATCAAAACTCACTCCAGAGCAGGTTTGGTTCTCACTTTGGAACAACATCGGAAGTCAAAATTTAAATTTCGGGGGAAAACCTTTCCTTGATTCTCCGCGAAAAGAGGGACTGAGCCCTTCCAGAAAAGTCTTATCCGAGGGATTCAGCTTTAACCAGAGCCTCTATCCTGGTTGTCCATCCCCCTCTCCAGCTTTTCCCTTTCCCAGCTCCACCATCGCCAAGCACAGATCCCGGATGAAAACAGAGGCTCCTGGAGAGGTTCTCACCCTGCAGCTCCTCCACCTTCCATCCCCATCCCCATCAAGTCCTACAAAAGCCACGGACACCACCCTGTGCCCATCGCCTCTCCTCAAATGTTTGTCCCCGGGAGTCTCCTCTCTTCGCACCACATCCAGGTTTGTGTCCTACTTTGCCCTTTGGGATTTGGATTCCCACCAAGCTCCTTTAAATCACCGGGAATGTTTTCTCCCCATCAGGGACAATGAGACACCTGGGATCCCAACAGGGCCTGAGCTAGTGGTGCTCCGCTCAAAACTCCAGGTTGGAAAACTCTGACCCTCTGCTCCAGGGCTCCTGAGACCTTCCTTTGGAGTTCGGCACATTGGCCACCACCCACAAGCAAGGTCGGGATTGGAATGGGAGCTGGGAATCCCGGAAGATTGGGAGACTTATTCCATCTTAAATCAAGCCGTGCATCCCGGTGGGGAGGGAACACCATCCCCCGTGGATGCTCTGGGGGTGGATTTTTGGCAGCTTGGCTGACGGCATTCCAACCTCGAGTGCTTCCCTTGGCTCCAAACCTGCCTCCCTCCTCCTTGCCCCCGGCCAGCTCCGGGCCGGCCAAGGCGGCCTCGCCTCCGCTCGCTTCACACTTCCCGCGACCTTCCCGAGAGGCACCTCTTGCCAAAGAGGCAAAAGCACAACCTGCAAAGCCACCTGGTGAGCCACACCTGCCCTCTTCTTCTTCCCTATTCCAAAGCCCCCCGGACTTCTCTGGAACCCTTTGGAGCTGAAAGCCAAGCTGCCCCTCCATCCCTTCTCCCCCGAGCAGGAGATGGGTTCCCATCACCGTTCTCAGCCTCCTCACATGCTCCGTTCCACCTCAGAGGGTTGGGATGGGACAGGAGTGGGGCTGGAAGGGCTGCCCCAAGACACAGAGGGATCTCCCAAGCTGGTGTTCAGCTCTGGTTTGAACCTGACGCCTGCTCAGGTGCTTGGGGAGTTTTTGCTCCTCGTTCTGCCAACGCAACCCCCTCCAATCTCCAACTCAACCTGGAAGCCTCTTGCACACAAAAAACCAAAATGAAATAAACTCACCTCCCTCCCCCCCAGCAAACGGAAGGCAAGATACCTCTCAGTGCCTGCTGGCTCGTGCTGGAGAGGCTTTGGGATTCTTCTGGGGTATGGGGTGGAAGCTGACACGGAGCCCTCTCCTTCCTGCCAAGCTCTCCCCGTGGCCAAAGAATCCCAGGCATGAGAGAAACAGTGAGCGTCGGCTCAATTCGAGAGGTCGCCTTTAACGCCTCCAGTAGGAGCAGCCCTGGTGCTCCCAGAGCCGTGCCGGGGCTCTGGGCTGGTGCCAGCACCTTGAGGGGACAGCGAAGGCACTGGAATGTCCCCAAGGCTGGGTGATTTTGCCCAGGGCTGGTGAGGGGCTGCGGTGGAGGGGATGCTCACAGGCCGTGTAGCAGCAGCAGGAAAACTCTATGTGAGGAAAAAAAAAAAAAGGGCATCCCCCTACCCCCCAGAGCCCCAAAAACGTCTTGGAAAATGCAAATCTGCCTCACTCGAAGCCTCGGGAATGACTCAGCCCTGGGCAAGACACCACAGGAGGGGTTTTTGGGAATGGAATGACCCCTCCTCCTCCCCCTCACCAGCGGGAGAGGGGTTGGGAATGGGCAGCGTTGTCTCCCCCTGGCCAAGGAAAGGCTCCAATGCCCCAGCACAAACAACACAACCAAACAAATGAGAAAAAAAAAACAAAAAAACAAAAAGAAAACCAAAAAAACCCCCAAACCTCAAAAAACCGTAAAAACACTGTTATCACCAGCTAATTTAACACTGTTAAAACAAAAAAAGGTCAGAGGTCACCCCAGAGCTGCCCCGGGGACACCAGACCTCAGATCCTCAGCTGATACCAAAGCCTTTCCCGCAGTCGGGCCTTCTCCTCCTGGCAGCAGAAGTGTTTTATAGATATTTATATATATATATATATTTATAATATTTAGATACTGTGTACGGTCAGCCATCCCAGCTCGACTCGGCTTTTGCAGATCTTCCTCCTCCCCAACGAAACGAGATGACGCCAGCGACGCCCCGAGATATTCTCTGCGTCCGACGGGAAGAGCAAAAATGCTTTCGGCAGCTTCCCTGCTGGAAAAGCAGTCCCAACCTGGAGGTGAGCGCCGCGGAGAAGCTCCTCATCCCTCTCTCCTCCCCTCCTGTCCATTCCCTTGCCCCCACCCCACCCCTGCGTCCCCCCAGCCGCCCGTCCCTGGAGCCACCGGCGCGGGCTTTACACGGTGGCCCCCAGCATGGCGTCTGTCCCCGTCAGGATCTCGTTCTGGTTGGAATCCAGTCCGAAGAACTTGACCTTGAGTCCGTCAACCGGGTGGACCACGGGCACCAGGGTGATTTTGGGGAAAGTCCTGGTGGCGAGCTCGAAGCGGCTGGTGCTGGCCAGCTCGATGGCCAGAGCCTTGAGGAAGAGCTTGGCCAGGTGCTTCCCCAGGCAGGTCCGTACGCCTCCTCCGAAGGGGAGGTAGTGGAACCTGCCGTCCTTGTCTTCGCTCCGGCCCTGCCCGAAGCGGTCGGGATCGAAGACGTCCACGTCCTTGAAGACGGGAGCGGTGTCGTGGGTGTCCCGGATGCTGTACATCACACTCCAGCCCTTGGGGATTTGGAAACCCTGCGGAGAGGAGGGAAGGGGTGGGGAGAAGAGCAGAGTGGGTCAATCCTGCTGGAGAGGGAGAGGGAGCGAGGGGAATGAGACAAAGGAATTTTGTTTTCATGGGATCATGGGATGGTTTGGGTCAGGAGGGACCTTGAACCCAGCCGGCCTCAACCCAGCATAGGGAGGGACACCTTCCACCATCCCAGGCTGCTCATCCAACCTTGCCCATCCAACCTTGGGCACTTCCAGGGATGTGGCATCCACAATCCCCGGGCCATTTGTGCCAGGCCTCACCATCCTCACAGTTTTCCCTCCTTATTCACATTTTTTTGGGTTTATCCCTCGAGTGTGACACAGATTCAAAGGAAAACCAGCGAGCACAGTGCAAAAAGGTGCAAATCCTGGCTTCACTCCTCCCTCCATCCCAAGAACTCGTGGGATGATCCATCCATTTATTTGGTTTGTGGTCGCTGGCAGGAGCTGCCTACCAGGAATCCCTGTGGTGCTGAGCAGGGGGAAGCAGCTTCTCCCGTGCCCCACACACCAGCCAGCCCTTCCCAGAGCATCCCAGAGGATCCCAGAGCATCCCAGAGCATCCCACACCCCGCCGCCTGTCAGCGCCACACACCCAACACCCACGTCAGGGCCCGGGCAATGAGAAACGGGGTGGATTTATCATCCCCTGAGCGCTTTAAAAGGTCTCTGACTCAAACCATTGCATTAGGAGGATTTACAGTGACAAGGCGGCAGCTCCCGAGATTTTGTTTTGCTGGGAGGAAATTCCAGCCATGGCGGTGACTAATCCGCCTGTCATCCGGCAGCCTGGAGATGCCCTTTGCCGTAAACCTTTCCCCTGTCACACCCCAGCTCAGAATTCGGCGTCACTGTCACGAGCTGGGCTTTGAAGCATCACGCCCGTCTGCTCTTTGACAGCCCCAGCGCATCCCTTGCTCTGCCGTCCCATCACTCTGCTGGATCCGGAGCAAATCCCATCAGCAGAATCACGGAATTAATTAGGCTGGAGAAGCCTTTGAGATCATCAAGTCCAACCTGTGACCTAACACCACCTCCCAAGTAAACTACAGCATGGAGTGCCCACGTCCAGGCTTTGCTTAAACCCCTCCAGGAACGATGACTCTGCCACCTCCCTGGGCAGCCCATTCCAATGCCCAGCTGCTCTTCCCAGCAAAATTTTTCCCCTTAATATCCAGCCTAATCTCCCCTCGGCGCAGCTTAAAGCTGCCTCCCTTTTCCCTGCCACTGGTTGCTGGGGAGGAAGACTTAATTAGGCAGGACTTCATTTACCCGCCTCAGATGTCTCCTCTAAGCCAGGCCTAAGCGAGTTTGGCTCTTTGGGGGAGCTCAGACCGCAGCACTACTCACGTCCAGCTCGAAGGTCTGCAGCACTGTCCGGTAGCCCCCGGAGATGGGGGTGAAGAGCCGGAGCACCTCCTTGATGACGCAGTCCAGGTAGTGGAGGCCGTTGATGTTGTCCAGGCGCAGGGAGCCCTCGCAGATGCAGCCATTGTGGAGGATCCCTTTGCTCCGCAGCTCCTCCCGCAGCTTCTCCAGCACCCGCGGGTGTTTGAGGAGCTGCATGATCAGGGAGGTGCTGGCACTGGCCGTGGTGGCGTAGGCGGCGAAGATGAGCTCCAGGGTGCCGTCCTGGTTGGGGGCAGGAGAAGAGCCAGGGTGAGACACGGGGGCTGGGACAGGGGTCACCGACCTCAGCGCGTCAAGGTGCCCCAGGGGTGGTTTTTGTCTCCCCCAAAACTTTCCATCCCGGCCTCAGAATTGTGGAATGGTTTGGGTTGGAATGGAACCTAAAAATCGCCTTGTTCCAACCTTGGGGATACCTCCCATTATCCCAGGTGGCTCCAAGCCCCATCCAAACTGGCCTTGGACGCTCCCAGAGATGGGAGATCCCCAAAAGAGCTGCTCCAAAGATTTAAGATCCAAAGGGGCCAAGTGGAATGTCGCCTAAAAAGGCAGATGTTGGAGGAAGATGGATTCTCCTCGGTGATTTCCCACCCACCAGGAGGGATGAGGGAAATCTGGGCCCAGTTTGTGTCCATTGTCAATGGCCTCGGACATTTCAGGGATGGGACAGGCACAGCTTGGTCACATTTTACTGGAAGGCGACTCCTTGTGTAGCCACCACGGGGAGCTTCCCACAGAGCCTCCGAGGATCAGACAGGACAAAAACACCCAGGAGACAGCTCCTGACATGCCATGACCCCGCTGCAGATAATAACCTGCTGAGGGGCTCCTGTGCTCTGCAAAGGAGGCATCAGGAAAAGCAGAAGGGTCATGGGATGAAGCGGATCAAGGCTGAAAGATTCTGTTGTGGCCAGGGAAGTTTGGGTTGGATAATCAGGAAAAATTTCTTTCCTGGAAGAGGGGCCAAGCATTGGAAGAGGCTGCAGTGGTGGAGTCACCATCCCTGGAAGTGGTCCAAAACTGAGGGGATGTGGCACTCTGTGGAATGGTTTAGTGGGAACGGAGGTGGGATTTGATGATCGTGGAGGCCTTTTCCGAGCTTAATGATTCCACGGAATGCTCTGGAGAAAGGGCTAGGCACAATCAGCAAATAAATAAAGCAACCAGTGTGGATCCACCAGACCAGGATCCACCAAGACATCGTGGTCCTCCAGCTCTCACTGCTTTTCTCGGGTCCACCCCCAGAAATTCCTCCCTGGAGCATCCCACGTTTTTCCCTTCAGGAAAGGGAACAGAACAACCACAAGGCGACCCCGGGGAAGAGCTTCACCTTCAGCTCCTGCATGGTCAGCTCCTTGCCGTGCTCCTTGCCACTCTCAATCAGGATGTCCAGGGCGTCGGCGTAGTCCTTGCCCTGCGTGTTCTGCAGCTTCTCCTGGATGGCTTTTTCCAGCCCCTTCTGCAGCGTTTCCCGGGCCCGGATTCCCTGTGGAGCAGGAAGATGTCAGACCACACCACCAGCAGCACCTTGCCCACCCCAGGAGCTGCAGACGTGCTCAGGACAGGTCCAAGCCATAAAATCAGGGGCTCAAAGAGGGGCATGAAGGTGTTGGAGGTGTCCCCTGGGCAGGAGGAGTAAAGCCAGAGTGGGGAGGAGATCACAGGCGGAGTAATCAACACCTAGGTGTAAATGACGGGTCTGGGCTGGGAACCCCTGTCCGGCACCGGTTCACAGCCCCCGGCTCCTCCCGGGATGTATGGAAATCCCTGGGAAAATCGTCTCTTAAAGGAAAGGCCCATTCATCCCCAAGAATCCTCTTCCCGAACAATTTGATCACCTGGTCCCAGTAAAGTAATTCCTGCGGGAGCGCAGCTGCTTGGGGCTAACCTGCTGCTGGGAATGATTCCCGACTCTGAGGGGATGGAATTGTTCCCGTGGGCAAATAACGATTAAAAAAAAAAAAACAAACATGCAGGGATATCAGAGGAATAAATTTTGAACCCCTGTATTTCTGTTATCAAAATTTCCCACGGAAAAGAAATGTGGTTTTGTGTCTGTTTTTTGTTAGGTTTTCATTTTGCGTCACTCATCAAAAAACCTGGAATACTCCAGGAATTGTAAGGATCTGTTTTAGTTCTGGGAATTACAAGGATCTGTAAATCTTGGATTTACAAGGACCTGCTTCTCTCCGAGGACAGGAGGGAAGGAAGAGGAGGAGATTCCCAGGAACTAAAAAAATACAGGAAAATTGCCAAGTGATGAAAAACATGAATTAAATCTGGGCAAGCCCTGACTTATTTTCTGTTATCAAACCACTCTAACCACCAAGGAACCAACCTTCCTCTGTCTCCTCCACTAAATCGGGAATAGTGGCCCAAAACGGAGGTCCTTGAAGACCAGAGGATGAGAAATCCCACTGAGAGCTGGGAAAGGCGCGGATTAATCACTCCCCGTTAATTAATCATTGTTATCAGGGCGGAGAACCCGACCCAAACCTCACCCTCCTATAGCCGCTGAAGGGCAGATCCATGGGCAAGGAGAAGACGTTCTCCACGAACTGCTGGTAAACCTCGAAGAGACGGCTGAGCTCCTCGTCGGGGATGCGGAAGCCCAGCAGGACGCGGATGGCCATGCGGAACGTGAGCTTCTGAGCCTCGTGGTACACGTTGATGGGCTCGGGGTTGCTGCTCCAGGCCCGGAGGGTGTCCTTGATCACCAGCTGGATCTTGGGGAGGTAACTCTCCAGAGCCTCGTGGCTGAAAATCTTGGAGAAAACCTGTGGAAGATGACAAGGAGAGGTTTCTCCTGTGGCCCCAAACACCCTGGGCCTTCTCTGAGGTCGTCGCGTGTCCTACGCGGGGTTGTCACCGTCCTGAACTCTTCATCCAGAATCATCAATTCCTAAAAAAAGCTGCCAGAAACATCAGCTCTTCCCAAGATCCCCACCACAAGCGACGGGGAACAACAAAGCAAACCAGGAACAGGAGGAATTCCTTCATCCCACGCCCGGCAGGAGGGACAGAGCTGGCTTTCCCTGTCCAACAGATCCCAGTTATGTTCATCCCCAGGTTTGGATGCTAATAATACACTTTTTTCCACAGGGATCCTCCAGTGTCCACCTCAGATACGCGGACAAACACAGCGGGAAAACACAGCTCTCCCAATGGGAAGCACCGACAATTCCTCCTCCCACCTCTCCACCACCTTTCTTTTTTTTTTTCTTTTTTTAATGGATGTAAAATGAAGCAAAATAATTATTTTGGAGCCTTCAGGATCTCTGTGGAACCTGGCTGAACTCCGACAGGGGTTCAAGCGGGGAAGAGCCTCTGCACGTACGCAGAGGCCGCGATCGCCCTCGGCTCATTTCCTTGGGAAACCAGGGGGGGAAAAAAAAATAAAAATTCCTGATGTCAGCAGCCAGCGTTAATTTAAGCTCTGCGAGTAAACAGTGAGCAGGACTGGGCCTCCCCAGGTCCCCCACACTAACGGCTCCTTACTCCAATTTTTTTTCCTCCAATTTGGGCCTGGGCCCGTGCGAGGAGCTCAGCAATGCCAGGAATGTCCCTTCCCGGCACAGCAGCGCTTTTATTCGGCGCTGCCGTCGCATCCCTCCCTGAGAAAAAGGGGGGGAAAAAAGCGCTGTTTGTTTATTTTTTATTAACCTACACGCGCGCGCAGGGCAGGACGCACACGCACCGCCGGGGCCTCCAGGAAAATCCAATTAAACCAGGATTCCGAGGAGGGAGCAGCGCACCGGAGCCTCCACCGGTGGCCGCTTCCTGGCGGGAATGGAGGCGAGGTGTGGGGGCTGCCAAGCTATCAAGCCACCGAGAGGAGCGAAATCAAAGCCTCCTCCTCTTTTCCATGAGCGCCGGGGCTAGCCGGAGCTGTAAATGTGAGAATTTCCTCCGCAGTCAGCACTCCAAGGGAAAGGTAATATTTTCCTGGCTGCGACCCCTCATTGCTAATGCCCGGCGTTCCCTGGGAGTTTGTTTGGTGTAAAAACAGCCCTTGTCCCCTCGCAGCTCCGGGCGGGAGGCTCTGGAGGCTCCACAAGAGCCACTTCACCCCTCCCCGGGTTGAGCCCCGAGTAAAACTCGGCCCGTGGCGGGCACAGCACGGAGATCCCCGTGGACAATCCCGGGATGGGAGGGCAGGCAGGGAAGAAAATCCGAGCAGAACAGCCTGGAGACAGGGAGCCATCCCTGGATGGCTGCAGGGAGCCGAGGCATGAATGAATGAGAGGAGGAATCAATGAATGAATGAATGAACAGCAGGGAGTGAGAGCACGGAGAGGGCGCGGGACGGGGCGGCTGCGGCTGCCTCCTGCCTGCATCCAGAGCCGGCTCGGGGCCTGGAAAGGGAGCCATGTTCGGGCATTTTCAGAGGGGAAAAAGGAGCTGCTCGGGCAAGGAAAGCTGGAGGGGGGAAAGCCGAGATGCTTGGCTGCCTTGGGGAAGGAGGGAAGGGAGTGGGGAAGGTGGGAAGGGAGTGGGGAAGGGACGGTTCCTTCAGCCACGAGCAGGACACCGAGGTTTGACGCAGAGCCGGCGTCTGCCAGCTGTTCCACAGGGATGGGACAAGACCATCGGGGTGGGGCTGGCAAAGGGACACTGCTGTCTCCCCATCCAGCTCTCATCTGCCCTTCATCCATGCTGAGGAGCTTGGAATAAGGACAGGGGCTCCCAGTGAATGTTCCCAAACACTTCCCGTGCCTCAGTTTCCCCAGCTGGAAGCAGGGCCAACGAGGGGACAAGCTCTGTTTTAGGAGCACTGGGTCGACATCCCTGCTTGGAGCCACCATCTCCCAGCCTCATCCTTCCCTGGCATCTCCTGCAGAAGAACCCAGGCACTTCCTGGAAAAAGGTAAAGGAACTCCTGGAAAAGGTGCCTCTGGTCCCAAAACTTCTGCTGCCATGGTGGAGGGGGCTGCATCCGCACCCCTGGATCAAGCCAGGCTTCCCAAGAGGGAAGAACCTTTCCCAAGGATTGATGCGAACGGGTGGGGAGACCTTTGGGAAGAGAAGACCCAACACCTACGGAGTCAACACAAATCCGCCCAGCCTGACAAAGAGGAGAATTAAGCACTGGGGGGTGAGGGGGATTTTTTATATTTTTTTCCTGCTTTCTATGCAGTTTTTGGAGCTCTCCTTGTGCCAGGAGGCTCCTCCAGCTGGCTGCTCCCTGGAGCTCCCAACCACGTCCCGAGCCCAGGCCGCGCTGCTCCGTCGCCGCCGCCGCGTTCACACCGCCTAATCCCACATGTCAGCAGATCCTTTCCCGGCCAGACACAAGTCTGGATCCCCTTCCAGTCACCTCCAGTTCAACCCTGCATCTTTCCAGTTGATTAAAAAGGAGGAGAAGGCAGCCAACTTTCCCCGACGAACCCCGGCGCGTTCCTAGCCTAAAATTCCTGCGCCCTCTAGTGAAGTCGAGCCGAGCGGCTCGGCTGCTCCAGAAGGGAATCCAGGCAAAGCCAAGGAGAATCAGAGCAAAAAAAAAAGCTACTCCAGAGCTGCCAAGAGGCAAAATCATCTCTAAGCTCGGCTTTGTTAACCCTGAGGTGGCACAGCCTGGCTGTGGCAGCACCCGGCCACGAGGGCTCACAGCAGTGCCAGGACTTTTGCGGATGCTGGAAAGAGCCCCCAAGTTTTTCCACGTTGGGATATGTCCCAAAAGAGCCAAATCGTGGAATTTTCTCCATCCAAGGGTGTTCATTGATGCCGCACAGCCACACCGAAGGAGTCCCCACCACCCAGCAAGCCTGGCTGGAACCTTCCCACTCTGCCTCGCTCGGAAAATGATATTTCAGGATTTATGGTTTTCCAAAGGCAGAAAATGTCTTCCCAGTGCCTCAGCAGCAGCTCCCTGTGGCAGCAATGTGCCCCCAGGCCCCGCTGGAGAAGGCTCTATCCCCATCCCTAAACCTCGGCCAAGAGGAGAGGGAATTTGAGGGAACTCTCTGAGCTCCAGCAGTGATTCCGTGCACGGCTGGGGTGGCAGGGATGACGTTTTCCATGGTCCCCCTTCCCACTCCAAGCACCAGCACCAACCTCTGCCTTTCTCCATCCCTGATTTGCCGGCCCCTCGCTCCCACCCGGCACATCCTTCCAAAAGAGGGGATGGAGCTTTCCCTTCCTCCCCTCCAGGAGGAAAACTCAAATTTTGGGAGCAGCCACCTGCATCCCATCCAGCCCAGAGCCGCTGGCCCGACCAAAGCAAGGCAGGATGAGCCTGGAAATGTTTTCGGGAACCGATTTGGCACCTGCCGGAGGTTTGGCCGGCAGGATGTGTCAGGGAAGCATCCAAAGCAACGTCTCAACCTGGATTCGTCCTAATTCTTCCCACATTTCCAAAGACCAGGCCGTGCTTGGTCCCAGCCCTGTCCCATCACCACATTATCCTGGATGTCTGCCCCTCTCTGGAGCCCATTCCTGTGCTCCAGGGGGCTTGTAAATTGGGATATTTTTGGAGCAGGTTCGTGGGCAAGAGGCCGTCCCGGTACTGGGAGCGTGAACAAAGGGAAAACACAGCAAAAAAGGCTGGAAAGGCACCACAAAAGGAGAGAAAATTCTACAAAATCCCGCTCCTGCCTGGACACCCTGAGGTCTGTTTATAAAAGGTTCGGCCTTTGCGAGCAGCAAAGAACCGATTCCTTTTCTCCCTTTTTTTCCTCTGGAAAATGGAGCACATGGAAGGTTCATTCCTGGAGGAATCCAGGCCCTTGTGGATGCTCCAGCCTCCACAGGAAGTCTGGAAGCGGTGGTTGGAGCTCCAGGCTAAAAAGGGTTGATGTGCCTTTGCTAGAAGCAGTTGCACTGAGATCTGAATGGTTCTCAAAAAAAAAAATCTGCTGGGAAAAAAATGTAAGGATCATTTCGGATCCTTGGGCCATGTCACAATGCACCTTCGAGGGTTGTCCCCACACCTGATTTTTCCACGTTTAAAAAAAAAAAAGCATCATGAGAAAACTCCAGCATTTCCAGTCAAGTTCAGAATAAAACCAAGCCCAAGATCTGCATTTCCCCATCACTCAAAAATTTCCCTGTCCAAGGATCTTTCCTATGAATCCTCCACGTGGCATGGGAGGCTCCTGATCCCAAACCCTCTAAGGCTTCACTTTCCATCCCAAATCCTTTAAGACTGAGTGGCTGAAGGAGGCGTGGGGAAAATCCAGCACCCAGCAGGATCTGCCTCAGCATCCACTCTGAAAAGCTGCCTCGGTCTCCCAAAAAATCCCATCCTCATCTAAAATTCCTTCCAGCAATTTTGGGTTCTCAGCCCAGAAAGGCACCGAGATTCACCAGCTCTAGAGCACTGCTCCAAGTCTCCTCTCCCTGTTTACTCCCGGAGAACAAGGAGAATAAAATTCACCTTACGCTCCCCAAGGAGGGAGGAAGAATCCCACAAATCCCCCCGGGCACAGTCGGAGCTCTCATTCCTCGGAGAATCATGGCATGGTTTGGGTTGAAAGAGGCCTTAAAGATCATCTAATTCCACCCCCTGGGATGGTGATGGAGCACACAACAAATCCCATGACTGTGGCGTGGACACAAGAGTTTCCCTGGAGATAAAGAGGAGGAGAGCAGCTTTCCTGGGAAGACAATGAAAGCTGGAAACAATAGGAGAAAATTCCTCATTTTTTACTGACCCGATGCATTTTCCTGGAGCACGGAGAGAGGACGAAAGGGAAGGATCCCTATGGATTTAAGCAACAGAGATGGGTCTCTCCTAGAGAGAAAGCCAGGCTTAAAAAGAAACCAGTCCTTGGTCCCACCAAGAATTCCAGAAACTGGGAATAGAGCAGAGCAAGAGATGGCAACACTCGAGAGGTGATGGGTGGGAAATTCCCACTCTGTGGTGGAAATAAAGGAATAAAACACCTTCCAGAGCATGCACGGTCTCACAGCAGGAAGAGGGAGGGAAAAACCTTGGGAAAGGGATTCCTCCAAGGAAATCCCGAGGATTGCAAGGCCTCCATGGGATGAGCAAACACCCGAGGAGCTCCTGAAACCATCGGTGAGGATCAAAGCTCCTCCCGGGAATGAGGGGCAAGGGCTGAGCTCATAAGGCAATCCCAGCTTAGGATGAAGGAGAAGGGAGCCGGAAAACCAGAGGCCGACAGAGATATTTCACGGAAGAAATTCCTCCTGGGAAGGGATGGAGAGTTCCATTATCACCAGAGGGATGAGGGGCACGTCACAAACCCCAGCCAAGGAGGTTCCTTGAGCTTGGAGGGATGGAGGAGGATGAGGGGAGAAAAAACAAAGGAACTGCAGTGCAGGATGGATCCTGACTCCCTCACATCCCTGGGATTCCCTCCCTCATCCCATGGATTGCTGCTCCACCCAGCCCAGAGCGATGCTGCCCGAGCGAGGACTTTGCCTTCTCCATGCTTCCCAGGAGAGCCAAAAACTCCCACCCTGGATGGCACAGGAAGGCAGAAAATCCAACTTTAGGGATGTTCAACCCCCAGGGTATCCCACAACCACAATCCCACTCCACTGGCACAGCGGGCTCGGAGCTCGTGAAAATTTCGGGGTGGAAGGTGCTGTGAAATTCCACCCATTTTGTATTTTAGCCAGGAGCTCCTCCACTTTTTTTTTTTTAAATCCCTTGGAATTACTCTGGATTTACACCCCTGGAGATGACAGCGCTGCTTGGTCTAAAGTTAAGGAGCCAACCCAGCACAGGAATTCTCTTCCCAGACTGGGAGCAGGAGCCCTCTTCCATCCCTGGAAGCTTTTCCCTGCTCCGGAGGCTTTTGCCCATGGATTAAGGCTGCCAGGGCATGGAGAAGGGGCTGGAGATGATGGCAGCTGGAATCCAAACTGTTTTGGGAGAGGGCTCGGATGGATTGGGATGGTTCCTCTTCCACCGCGGGATTTACAAGGCACACGGAGTAGGTTGGATGGAAATGAAAAAAAAAAAGAAAATAATCCTAAAAACCCTAAAAAAAAACCCTCCCCTCTTAACAATCTGGGTTTTTGTAAGGAAAGGTCCATTCCTGCCACCTCCCATCCCTCCTTCTTCCTCCAGCCCTCTCCCCCATCCCAATCCCAATCCTTCCCTCCCCCCAGCCGAGCCCACGGCAGCTGGTTTATATTTGGTTGTAAATTTATGGCCCCTTTTGTGTTCTTAATCCCCTCGCCAACGATATGAAAGCCTCGGACCTTTCCACTCAGTGCTAATGAGCTCAACACTTGCCTGCCTCGGAGGCAGAGCATTAATTGCGGTGTGTTAATGAGCGATGGAGCTTTGGGTGCCGAGACCAACCGGGGGCAGCTCATCCGCTCCCTGCTGGAATCTTGGGATGTCTCCCCAGCAATCCCATGGATTGCTTTTATTTTATTCCTATTTTTGGCTTTCTTTTTTTTCCTTTGAGCCACCCGTGCCTATTTTGGGATGTCTCTGCCGGAA
This sequence comes from Vireo griseus, assembly GCA_035047045.1. Lineage (NCBI taxonomy): Eukaryota > Metazoa > Chordata > Aves > Passeriformes > Vireonidae > Vireo > Vireo griseus. The sequence continues at coordinate 71,809,738 of JAWWMJ010000184.1, forward strand.
CACGAGTCAAGAGCTCTCCTGCCAAGCTGGATGATCCCAAGGAAAGTCTGACTCCCACCTTTCCCATGCGGATCCTGCACTGGGAATCTCTTCCCTGACTCCGGGCGCTGCTCAGACTTGACCTAAACCTTAAAGGCTGCGTCCTGGTCACTTCCAATTCCCATTTCCTTCCCCACCAGGATCCTTTGCAGGCGCAGGAATGCTGAATTCCAGCTTCCGGCTGGAATCAGATCCCATAAAAGCAGAGCCTGTGCTTGCCTGGGCCTAAGACCAGATTTTCTTTGCCCTCACTACAACTCACGTCCTGGGAATCATCACTCCCAAAATCCGGGTGGAAACGGGAACTGAGGAGGTCGACAAGGACAAGATGGGATCAGGTGTGGAAAGGACAGAGGGAAGAGCAGGGACAGGGAGTGGCAGAGGTGGCAGTTTCGGGTGGCCAAAACAAGAGCAGGATGGGGAGACCACCGGAGCACGAGCTAGGAATGATCCCATTCCCAGGGAGCTCCAGCAGGAGAGCAGGAGCTCCAATCCCAAGGGACGATGTTCATCCCTCGTGGGGCGTGCAGGGACAGGGATCTGCCACCAGAACCCCAGAACTACTCAGCCGGGGATAGGAGCAGCTCCTGTGAGGAACCCGCAGGTGATTCCAGACAAAAATTCCACTGCAGAGCTCCGACTCCAGCAGGGGTGGCTCAGCTCCTTCTCCAACACCAACAGCGGTGGGAACAGCCTGGCTGGGATAAACATCCCAGGAGGGCAGGAGAGGAGCTTGGAGTTGCTTTCATTTATTCTTTGTGAGCTGCTCAGATCTCCCAGCTCCACCCGAGGTCAAGGCTGGAGCCAGCACTAGTGGCAATGACAATGAAGCCATTCCCTGGAATTCCACTGGAATTCCCTGTTCCCAGACTTCCATCCTGCCTCACATCCCCGCTCCAACCTGACCCCATAACCTAATCCTGTTTCTAATGAGAGTTCACTTCCCAAAACACGGAGGTTTTCTCTTATTTACAGGAATTTTCAATGCCGGTGACCGTCTGCAATGAAGCCATTCCCTGCCTCAGGAATTCCCTGTTCCCAACCTTCCATCCTGCCCCACATCCCTGCTCCAACCTGATTCCATACCCTGATCCTGTCTCTAATAACTGGAGAGTTCACTTCCCAAAAGAGGGAAATTTTCTCCAATTCACAGGAATATTGACAGCCTCCTGAAGAGGAATTTGATCCATTTGGGATGGGAAAGCAGAGAGTTTCCATAGGGTTAGGATTGGGATTTGTTCCTCCTGAGCACCTCCTGTATCCCAGAATCCTTTACCAACCCCTACAGCACCAACCCTTCCGGATATTCTTGGTGGAACGGGATAACGGATCCATAACGATCCCAAAAAAAAATCAGCTGGGACAGGGAAACAGGGAAGGGAGAAGAGCTCCAACATCCCAATCATCCCATCTATCCCTGATCCCATCCCACCCCAGCATCCTCCAGCAGATCCAGCGGCCAGAGTCGCGATTTGCTGATCCCAGAGTTCCACCAAGGAGCTGAAATTCCTTGGAAAGCTCCTCACAGCAGCTGATTCCTGGCGAGGTCCCAAAACTCTCCTGCAAGAACATGTTGGGTTTGGAGCTCATCTCCTCATCCCGGTGACAATCTGGAGACCACGGATCATCTGCCAGGGAATGCTGGAAGAGGAGCTGCCAGTGCTGCTGGAAATAAATGCAACTCGGCAGAGTTTTGGGAAGAGGAGAGGGATTTGTGGCCACAGACAAGAGCTGGAGGGTTGGAAGGGCAGCAGGAGTGGGCTCCATGCTCCCCTTTTCCTCATTTTGGCCAAAAAATCCTGTGCCAGGTGAGGAATTTCCGCCTCAATTTCTGGCGAGATCAGGAAATTGAAAAGGTACCAGGGAAGGCTCGAGCTCATAGATGAGGTGAAACCCAGAATTCGAGAGCACCAGAAAACCCTGCAATGCTTTAAACCGGATCATCATCCACCAAAGAGGATTTCCCTGGAAATCCTCTCTACCTGGAGCTTCCAAACCTTTTAACAAATCCCTCAAGAGCAGCATCCCCCCTGTGGAAACTGAGGAATTCTGCGGAAAACTCTGCCCTTGCCAAGCTCTTCGCTTGGACCCCTGGCGAGTCAAGAGGAGAACTCGGGCTAGGTTTAAGATTTAAGCTCGGCCTAGGTCCGAATCCTTTCTCCTGAGAGCTCTCGGAGTTTCGGGGTGGGGAGAGCCGAAAGGCGAAGCCAAGGAAGAACAAAAGCTGGCGATTAACGAGCTCCGGAGAGGCCGCACCTGACGGGAAAAGCTCTAATCTGCTCATCGGAACATTGATAAGGGCAGAACGATCGATTCTCACCCCATTAGGAGGCAGGCTCGCCTTATCTCCGTGCTCGGCTCGGGGATAGTTTTCGGGGAGAAGAGAATTCAGGGCAGCCCGGGGTGTGTGAGGCTGGAAAAGCAGCGATTAGCAGGAGTGAAGAAATCAAGATAAACGCCCGAATTCCAGAGCTGAGCCCTCCGTGCTCCATCTCTAGCCGATGAAAGAGAAAGCTTAAGAAAGGATTAACTCCCGGAGCGTCCCTGGAAAAGAGCTGATACCGGGAAAAGAGTTTGCAGGAGCTCCAAGAGCACCGAGGAGAGGGAGAAGGGGTCGGGGTCATCCCGGGACAGGGTTTTGTTGGAATACCTGTGCTCGGGAGGCTTTTGGCCACCCCTGATGAGGGAATTAGGATTTAGGAGTTAATTGGGATTTAGAAATTAATTAGGAATTGAGATCCTTGCCAGCTTGGAAGAACAAGTGATGCCGAAATAATCCTGGAATTATAGAACGGCTTGAGTAGGAAGGGACCTTAAAGATCATCGATTCCCACCCCATTCACGGGCAGGGACAGCTCCCACTGTCCCAGATGGATCCAAGCCCCAATGTCCAACCTGGCCTTGGATATTCCCAGGGATCCAGGGGCAGCCACAGCTGCTTTGGGAATTCCATCCCAGCCCCTCCCTGCTCTCACCGGGAACAATTCCTTCCTGACATCCAACATCTCATCAGGATGGGAAAAGGCCTTTGAGGAGTGCGGTGGGGAATCTTTGGGGACTCGGAACATCGCAAAATCTTTGGGTTTCAGAGGTCAGAGCGAGCCACGTGTTTCCCAGCAGGAAAACCCCGGGAATGGGAACACCGGGAGGAGAGGAGGCCGTGCTGGGTTTGTGCTGCTGGCACTGCTCCTGCTGGGGCTGGCACTACCCAGCCTGGCCCTGGTGCCAGCTCCAAACCCACCGGGATCCCACAGAGGTCAGGCCTCCCTTTTCCATGACCCCATTCCCATAACCCACGCTCCCCCCGTGCCTGCTCGAGGCCGGAATTCCATGGTTTCATCCAGGCCGTGGCAAGCAAAAGGCACTTTTTGGGAGCAGAGAAATAATCTGGGTGTGCAGGAGGGTGAAAGGAGCAGGGAATGGGCACAGAGACGCCTTCGGGTCTCTGCCTGATCCCACCAAACCTTCCCTGGGTGGGGAATAAACCCTCCCTGGATGGGGAATAAACGGGAGCCGAATGGAAAATGTGTCATTCCCATATCCCTGCACCTCTCCTGCCACCAGTTCTGCTCCCGGTTGGAGACCACCCGACTGTCACCCTTCCTTCCTCTCGGATGGCAAGGTCAGAAAAACATCTCCACTCCTCAAGAATAACCCCAAAACCGGAGGGGCTGAGTTAGGCCTGGCTTAGGGCAGGGACAGACACGGCTTTTGGGGTTTTTTTGGGTTTTTTTTGTGGTGTCACTCCCAAGATTGTGACTGATGAGAGTCGTGGGCTTTTTGTTTTCCCACTGTCCCAAAAAAGGGGCTCGGCACCCCCAAACCAGGCTGTCCTGGTGGGGGGGTCTCACCTCGGGGTCACACAAAAGGGGCTCAGCACCCCCAAACCAGCCTGCCCTGGGGGATTTGAGGCGGGGTCTCACCTCGGGGTGACACAAAAGGGGCTCAGCATCCCCAAGCCAGCCTGCCCTGGGGGGGATCTCACTTCGGGGTGACACAAAGAGGGGCCAGCACCCCCAAACCAGGCTGCCCTTGGGGGGTCTCACTTCAGGGTGGCACAAAGAGGGCTCAGCACCCCCAAACCAGGCTGCCCTTGGGGGGTCTCACCTCAGGGTGGCACAAAGAGGGCTCAGCACCCCCAAACCAGGCTGTCCTGGGGAGGGGTCTCACCTCAGGGTGACACACAAGGGGCTCAGCACCCCCAAACCAGGCTGTGCTCAGAGGGTCTCACCTCGGGGTGACACACAAGGGGCTCAGTACCGCCCCCCCCCCCACCAACCAGCTCTTCACCCCACCCACATCCCAAATCCTCTGAAATCCAAGGAAATCTCAGCACTGCGAGACCACCCCCTCCAAGGAAAACCCCTCGGGGTGTCCCCCTGCGATTCGGGGGTGGGGAGGGGGAGTCACGACACGTGGGGTACCCCCCATCCCATCCCAAATCCCATCCCAAATCCACCCCTCGAAATTCCCCACGGGATCAGCACCCATGCAGGGAGGGGAGGGGAGGGGGAGGGACTGAGGGGGAGGAAAAGGGGAGGAAAAGGGGAGGAAAAGGGGAGGAAAAGGGGAGGAAAAGGGGAGGAAAAGGGGAGGAA
>JAWWMJ010000184.1:71821890-71833701 GCA_035047045.1 Vireo griseus
CTGTCCCGTCCCTGTCCCCTCTGTGTCTCGCTCGTTCCCGTCCCCGGCCCTCCCCGTCCCTCCCTGTCCCCTCCCTGTCCCCCCCAGTCCCACCCCCTCCTCCCCCCCAGGCTCAATCCCATTCTCCTCTCCAAAGCACCTTCCCAAACCACCATCCCCAAGCTCCTTCCCTGATCTCTCACTCAAAGCTCCTCATCCCATCCCAAAAAACATTCCTGAAACACCTTCCCAAAAAAAAACCCCTTTCAGAGTCCTTTCCCAGAGGGTCTTCCCAAAATATTGGCCCAAAGTGGCTCCCAAAGCCTCTTCCCAGAGGGCTTCACATTGGTCCAACTCCCCTTCCCCAAAAACCTTTCCAAAGCTCTTCCTGAAGTCCCTTCCCAGAGCACATTCCCAAAATTCCTGCCTAAAGTGCCTCCCAAAAGGACCTTCCCAAGGCACCTCCCCAAGCCCCTTCCCAAAAACTGCTCCCAGAGCCTCTTCCCCAAAACATTTTCCCAAAGGATCTTCCTAAAACACCTGCTCCAGGCACCTCACGCCTTCCCAAAACTGCCTTCCCAAAAAATCTTCCCAAAGCTTCCCGAAGTCCTTTTCCAAAGCATCTTCCCAAAAATAAAACCTGCTCAAAGAACCTCCCACCTTCCTGAAGCTCCTTCCCAAAATTTCATCCCTTAACACCTTCCCAAACCATTCCCGCCCCCAGTGCCTGCCGTGGAAAACACCCCCGGAATTCCCGAGGCCTTCCCTCCTCCTCCCTTTTCCATGGAAAAACCTCATCCCTGGGATGCCCTTGGCTGCCCCAAAGCAGCAGAAATTCCCGGCCTGAAATCTCCTGCTTCTGTGGAAAAGCTCATCCGAGGGGCAGGGAAAAGGGGCATGGAAGCAGCCAGCAGCACGGAATTCCATAGGAATTTCATGGGAATGTTTAATGCTTCTTTTCCCGCTGCTGGAAATTCAAGGAGAAGGGGGAGGGGAGGGGAAAAGCCTAAAAAATATATATATTTGTGGGGTTTTTCTCTTGGGGCAGATTTCCCACTCTCTGGAGGGAATCCAGGCTTTTCCAAGGTCGGTGGGATGCAAACGCGGCGTTCCCAGCTTTTCATGGAGCCCGGGGAATTCTCATCATCATCCGCAAACAAAACCAACAAGGGGCCGTGAAACCGCGACAATTCCCCAAGGGAGAGGGGCGATGGCACCACAGGAATTCCCATCGGGAATGGGAATGCCAGGATCTCACCCCCCCGGGATGCTGCAGTGGATTTGGGGCTCCAGCGGCTCCCAAATCCCGAGGTTCAATCCCGCTATTCCCACAGGGAATTGGACCCCAGAGTCCAATCTCTCAAACACGAGCGGGACGCAGAATTCCTACCTTGGGAAAACCCGGGAATTTCGGCTCCAGGAGGGAACATCATTCCCATAGGAAAAGCTCCCTCTGGCCTCTCGCTTTGCCTGGACCCCAAAGCACCAAAATCTCCTTTTCCTCCCCAATTTCCCTGGAATTTCCCGTGCCCGGAGCTGGCACTGCTCTCCCCGCAGCTCCTAAAAATTCCGGTGCTGTTCCATTCCAGCTGGAGAGAGCAGCAGAGAGTCCCGGAGGTTCCAGGCGGCGCAGCATTCCCGGGATATCCTCATTCCCAGGGAACACTCTGCCTCCCCCAAAAAAGAAGGGCTGGGGTCGCTCCCCACACACGGAAGCTTCCCGGTGGGAATTTTTTGCTTCCCTGTTTTCCTCTCCCCGGCAGAGGCAGCGTCACCCCCTCGGCCGCGCGGGAGGATTGGATTCCCTGAGAAAATTCCAGAGGCGCTTCCAGGTAATGTTTAATTTTAATTCCCTTTTTTATGTATTTTCCCAAAGGAAAAAAAAAACCTCTCCTAAAATCAACATTTCTTTTTCTCCCGCTCCAGAGTTTCCTCACATCCCTTCCTTTTTTTTTTTTTTTTAAATTTATTTTTATTTTAAACACCCCGATTCCCTCTTTCCTTATCCAAGCAAAACATTCCCAAAGGGGAAACTGGGAAGAACTTGGAATGCGCAGGTGGAATTTTCAGCATCCATAATAAAAAGCAATGACTTCTTTATTACCTCATCCCGTTTCTAATTTAAAATATTTAATTTAAAAAAAAATCCAAATCGTCCAAATATCTTTAATTTTCCAGCCAGGAATGTTGATCCCATTTTTTCCAGTCTGATTGTGGGGTTGATTCCCATTGATTGACTATTCCTGATCCCACTTTTCTGACTGATTTAATCATTGGGATGCACCCCAAGCTCCTTTCCCACCCTCATCCACCTGCACAGGTGAAGCTCAGGACAGCAGAATCCATGGAATTCCACATTCCAGAGGAATCCCAGCTCCAGCCCCTCTGGAACTGAACCCTTCTGGGCTGCTCATGGGGCGGAGGGAAAACCTGTCCCAATCCTGCTATGAAAATCAGGGAATTCCAGATTGGAAGTGACCTTAAATATCCCATTCCAAGCCCTTGCCGTGGCCAGGGACAACTTCCACAATCCCAGGGATTTATAACCCAAAATATTTACTTTTTACAACTAATCCTGTAATTTAGTGGAATTAATGCTCCCAAATCTCCAAGTGGAATTTTTTTTTCAACCAAACTTCCCTCTGGAATTTTCGCATCCAAACTTTCAACCCAATTTTTTTTTTTTTTTCAGCCGAACTTCCAGCTGGAATTTCTTCACATCTGAGCCCCCAACTGGAATTTTTTGCAGCCAAATCCCAATTTCTTTTCCTTACCCCCATACCCCCTGAAACTTCCCAATTCATTTTTGCTCTTCCCTCGATTTTTGCTCTTTTTCCCCCCCAAACTCCGCCGGGTTCTCGGGAGCAGAATTCCACCTCTTCCCCAAGCTAGGAATAGGCCCCAATTCCTGGTTTGGGGCTTTGCTTCCCAAAAAATTTATCCAAACCAGGCACCTTTCAGCCCTGCTCCGAAATTTGGGAATCATCACCACTGCTTTTCCCACCCTCTGGATGGAACTAAACAACAACCACCTCCTTTCCAACAGAAATCCCACGGGAAAGGCCCGCGGCTATCCCGGGATTTTTTTGGGAGCCATCGGACACCGCGATCTCTCGAATCCCATCAGGAAAAACCTCCCCGGGGAAGGAAAAAAAAATCCTGGATTATTTCTCGCCACTCACCAGACCTCCAAGTCGTCCCCGGCGACCTCTTCCCACTCCCGGGAAAACTCGGGAGCGTTTTATAGCGTGGGAGCCGCGCTTGGTCCCCGCCCACAGCGGGGAAAGTGCCGCTGGAAAAACGAGGATTCCCAAGGATTTAGGGATGATGGCAATGGCAAGATTCCTCTCCCCCCACCTCCACCAACCCCGGAGCCTCCGGCCTGGTTCTGCCTCAGCTCCTAAAATCCTGCTCTTTAAATTCCAAATATTCCGAGGGATTCTTCGGTGGGGGCTCCCCCACCTTGACCCCCTGCAGCTCCTCGAGGTTTTCCCTCCTTTTCCTACTTTTTTCTTTTTTTTTTTTTCCCCTCTTCCTTCCTTTTTCTCCCTCTTCTTTTCCTTCTTTATCCTCTTTTTTTTTTATTGTTATTTTCCCTTTCTTTCCCTCTCGTTTCATCCCTCCTTTTCCTTATTTCTTCTTTATCCCTTTTTCCTTATTCCCACTCTTCTTCCTTCTTTTTTCCTCTCGTTTTCTCCCTCCTTTTCCTCCTTTCCTCCTTTATCACCTTTTTCCTTCTTTCCCCTTCATTTCCTCCCTTTTTTCATCCTTCTTTTCCCCCTTCATTTCCTCCCTTCTTTTCATCCTTCTTTTCCCCCTTCACCTTCTTTTTTTCCTTCTTCCCCCCTCATTTTCTCCCATTCTTTTCCTCCTTCTTCTCATCCTTAATTTTCTTTTCCCTTCATTATTTTACTATTTCCCCCTTGGTTTTTTTTTCCTCTTTCCTCCCTCACTTTTCTTCTTTCCCCCCATTTTCCCTCATTTCCCTCCCCCTCTATTTTTCCCCCCTTCTTATTTTTCCCTATCCTCCCTCTATTTTCCTCTTTTCCCTCCCTCTCATTTCTCCCTTTTTTTTATCACCTTCTTCCCCCCCCCCAACTCTTTTTTTTCCCCTTTATTTATTTATTTTTTTTTCTGAAAAGCCTCCGAAACCAGAATGTTTCTGCCCGGAGTTTATCGAATTACATTTGGGGACAAAGAGCTAAAGTGCATTTTCTTGAGGGCTTTGACAACTGGGGGAGCCAGCAAGGAAATGAAAAGAATGAGAGAAAACCAAAGGCTTTTGTCGGATGCGGATCGGGAAAAGCCTCCCTCGGTGGGGTGGGGTGGGGTGGGAGAGGAGGAGGGGGGAGATCCCTTTCTTTCTCTTTTCCTTGGATTTCCTTCCCACTTTTCTTTTCCCAGGTGTTAAACTCGGTGCTGTGGGAAAAACGGCAGAAAAAATCCCTTTGGATCGAGGCTGGGGTGGGGGTGTTTGAAAATGCTTAAATCGAGGAGTTTTTCCTGGTTGGTTTTTTGGGGTTTTTTTTTGTGTTTTGTTTTTTCTTTTTTTTTTTTAACAAAATGCCAGTGTTTCAAAGGAAAATGAAGCCCCTTTGGAAATGTGAAGCTCCGAGATAATGACCGGATCGCTCCAGGACTGGATGGGAACAGGTGATGTTTTTTTCCTTCCTTTCTTGTTCCCATCTGTCCTTTGTTCCGTAGGAGACCGAGGAGAGACAGAAGCGAGATCATTTTGATATTCCTCCTTTCTGTGCATCCGACTTTTCCCCAGGAACAAGGACACCCCTTGGGCTCGCTCCAGGCACAGGGAGAGGGGAGGTGCCAGCCAATAAAACCCCAATAAAATCTCAATAAAACCCCCTCAAAACCTCAATTTTTATCTCTTAAAAAACCCATCGTGGCCAGGTTGTGGCTGCTCCGACCCCGAGCTCCGTGTGGGCCCTCAGGAAGATGTTCCAGGGAGAGACAGACGCGAGATCATTTTGATATTCCTCCTTTCTGTGCATCCTTCTTTTCCCCAGGAACAAGGACACCCCTTGGGCCCGCTCCAGGTGCCAGGAGAGGGGAGATGCCAGCCAATAAAACCCCAATAAAATCTCAATAAAACCCCAATAAAATCTCACTAAAAACCCCCCAAACCCTCAATTTTTATCTCTTAAAAAGCCCAACATGGCCAGGTTGGGGCTGCTCCAACCCCCAGCTCCAGGTGGGCCCTCAGGAAGATGCTCCAGGCACATCCTTGGGCTCATCCCATCCCAATTTATCCCCATTCCCAATCCCTTCTCCTGCGTTTCGTGGCCACTCTCAGCTCCTTTCCTCTTCAAAATCCTTCCATCCCTTCCCCAAACCCAATCCCAAGGCAACAATCCAGTGGCCAAAAGCCTCTTAGAGCATCCCAAATCCCAAATTCCCATCAGAAATCTCTGTGGGAGCTGCATGGAGGAAGTTTTGAGCTCCTGTTCCCTTTTCTTTTTTCCCATTTTGCAGGATTTTCTCCTCACTTCTGGGTCGGATGTGTGAGGGTGGAATATTTTCTGTGACTAATCCCAGGTATCCACAGCTTTTCCTGGAGGTCTCTTAGTTTGGAATTCTCCTCGGGAAGAAGAGATCCTTTTCCTGAATATCTCCATTTTTTGTTTTTGATGTTAATTATTTCAGCTTATTTATCTCCCTTTTTCTGCCAAGCATTCCCTAAAAAAAAAAATCCCCTTTAAATCCCAACTTGCCAGCATCCCTTGGGATTTGTCCTGGTTTTCCAAACAAGCTTCCTTATTTATTTTATTTTTTCTTTAATATGCTACCAGCAAAGCCACCCTCCCAAATATCAGCCCTTTTTCCAACCCCTCCGGCTTTTCCCTGCCTGGCTCTCTGATAATTCCCCAAAAAAAAAGGGTGGAATGTGAGGGATTTGGACATCCTTGCAAGATTCCAGCCACTTTCCTTCTCCAGCCCTTGGAGAAAATTCCAAAGGCACCACAAGGACCACGGCTCCGGAAGAAAAAGAAACCCCAGGGAGGTTTCTCCCTTCATCCTCAACCCAAAATTCCAGGGAATGCAGGGCAGGGAGGGAAGGAGGGATCCATGGATATTTAAAAAATGTGGGAATTTGGAGTTGTTGTTAAAACATGATTTGTATCCTAAATATCGGAATATAAAACCTGGATCAGGAGGCGACTCCAAGGCCCTGCAGAATGGGAATATCCTGATGTTTGCTCTCTCCCAGACCAGGATCTCCTCCCTGTGCTCGGGGCTAGGATTTATCCCTTTATCCCAAATTTTCATCCTTCTCCCCATGCTTAAGATTCCCACCTGCTCCCTTTCCACCTCTCTCCTCCTGAACCTCCTCCCAGCTCATCCCAAATCCTCAGAAAAATAGGTTTTAAATCCCAGTGGAGACCAAGGGATGCAAGGCCAGAGCCCAGCACCTTTCCCCTGCCCACGGCTCCGCTCTCATCCCTGAATCACGACAATTTTCCACACGGAACCCACCAGGAAAATTGGGAAAAGGTGAGAGGAGAAAAGGAGAGAGAGGAACAAATCCAGACCCCAAACTCCAGCCACATCCCAAGGAAATTCCATGTGGGATTTGCTGCTGAAGCAAAGGGCTCGATGTCCTTGGAGACCAGCCTGGGGCTCCTCTTTCCTCGAGGACTCCCAAAATTCCCCTTTTCCCTTCAGGATCTTTCTAAAATTCCCCTTTTTTGGCTCAAATAGGCCAAATCTCAGCCACTCCCCACCCCCCGAGCCCACCCTGGGTGAGGAACCCTCCAAGGAGCCTCAAAAACCGGGAAAAACCTCTGGGATGAGGCCCTGGATCAAGGATATCCCCCTGAGGTGGCCCAGAAAAGCAGGATTGGGAAGGGATGAGAGCCTGATCCACGTGGAATATTTGGGATTTTTATCAAAGGAAGAAGGGATTTTCTTCTCTATTCCCAGGAAAAGAGAGGGAAGTTTGTGAGTGAGTGAGGGAGGGATTGGGGAAGAGGAAGAAAAAGAGAATTTTCCGGATCAAATTTTTCCTGGTTTGGGGAAGTTCTGGGAAGCCTGGGGGAATTTTCCGCTTCCCTTAAGGACATGGAATGAAGCTGAAGGCACCATTTTTGGGAATTTTCCTTCCCAAAAATCCCCTCTCCGACTGAACTGCTCGGGATCTTCCGAACGGCTTGTGGGATCTCACACTTCCAAGGAAACACAGCAGCTCCATGGAAATCCAGGGAATAAATCAGGATATCGCTCCTGGGCTCCTCCATCTCCCAAAACACATGGGGAAGGTTTCCCCAGTTCTTCCTTGGGATCACAGAACTCCAGGGAGGTTTTCCCGTTCCTCTCACAGAGTTTAGTTTTCCTTTAAAGGAAAAATTACTGAAACTTCCTTTCTTTCAAGGAAAACTCACAGAAACTTCCTTTCTTTTTAGGAAAACTCACGGAAGCTTCCCTTCTCTTTAGGAAAACTGCCTTAAAATCAAAATCGATCCATGCTCCCAGTTAAAAATCAGGGCAATCAATTAATATTTAATTTGAGCCGTCTTCAGGATTCCTACAAGGCAAAACTCATTTTCCTACGTGGAATATCCTGGATTGGTTATGGGAGGAAAAAGAAGGAGGTTTTTAGGAGGTAAACCCCGATTTCCTACATGAAATCGCCAGGATTGAAGACGGGGAGGGATAATGGGAATTTTCTGGAAGGCAAACCACATTTTCCTTCACAGAATATCCCGGATTGGTGATGGGAAGAGAAATCAGGAGGGTTTTTTAAGGGGTAAAACCCTATTTTCCTGCATGGAATATCCTGGATATTCCGGGAAGGGAAATCAGGATTTTGAGGAATAAATGGGGAGCCGGTTGGGATAACCAGGAGTTGTTGCCCCCTTTGAACATCCCCAACCCAAACAAATCCCCAACAGAGCCTCAAACAACCTGGATGAGGAGACTCCCCCAAAACCAAAATCCTTTGCCCAGCGATTCCCGAGGCTCTGGGATCCGGGCAGAAAGTTGTTCATATTTGGGAATGAGGAGGCACCTGCACAAAACCCCTCAGCCAAAGCTCGTTTGCATTCATTAAGAGGCCGGGGTGATTAGCACAGCCCTCCCCCCTCACCTCTGTCCCGCCGGAGCTCCAGGGATCGAGGCTGATCGGGTGACAGAGCAAAGAATTCGCTCTGAAAGAAGATTCATCCCCAGGGTCTGGCGCGGAGGCCTCGGAAGAGGTGGCTCCAGGCGGATTTGGGAGGCTCTGCTCCGCCGGGATGACTCCAGGTTATCCCGGTCCCTGCTGCTGCCTGTGGAGCCTGGAGATGGGGTTGGTTCCCGGGAGGATCGGGAATTTTATCCCTCGCGCTGTGTGTGTCCCTCCTGCCTTGGCCTGGGAGACGGGGCGTTGGTGTTGGTGTTGGTGTGAGTCAAGCGTCCACTTCCTGAGGCCATTCCTGTCCCCCTGAGGCCATTCCCGTCTCCTTAAGGCCATTCCTGTCTCCTTGAGGCCATTCCCATCTCCCTGAGGTCATTCCCATCTCCTTGAGGCCATTCCCATCTCCCTGAGGCCATTCCTGGTTCTGGGAGGCCATTCCTGTCTCCTTGAAGCCATTCCCATCTCCCTGAGGCCATTCCCATCTCCCTGAGGCCATTCCTGTCTCCCTGAGGCCATTCCTGTCTCCCTGAGGCCATTCCTGTTTCCCTGAGGCCATTCCCATCTCCCTGAGGCCATTGCTGTCTCCTTGAGGCCATTCCCATTTCCCTGAGGCCATTCCCATCTCCTTGAGGCCATTCCTGTCTCCTTGAGGCCATTCCTGGTTCTGGGAGGCCATTCCTGTCTCCTTGAAGCCATTGCCATCTCCTTGAGGCCATTCCCGTCTCCTTGAGGCCATTGCCATCTCCTTGAGGCCATTCCCGTCTCCTTGAGGCCATTGCCATCTCCTTGAGGCCATTGCCATCTCCTTGAGACCATTGCCGTCTCCTTGAGGCCACTCCCATCTCCCCGAGGCCATTTCCGTCTCCCTGAGGCCATTCCTGTCTCCCTGAGGCCATTCCCGTCTCCCTGAGGCCATTCCCGTCTCCCTGAGGGTCTCCAAGAGGACCAAGATGCTCTCCCAGAGAGGTTTCCCAATCCTGTCCCTTCAAGGCCTCACCCCAGAGAGTCCTCCTTGGATTTCAGGAGAAACTCTGCACCCGAGGTCACCCTGAGTGTGGGATTGGTGTCCCAAACCCTCCTCCACTTGAATCCCGGCTGGACTTGGCCTCCTGAACAGGAGAATGAGGAAAATCCCAACGAGGAATCACGGGCAGACCCCCAGGGGAACCTGCTGGGCACCCTGGGAGCTCCCTCCCATTCCAGAGGGTGTCCTTGAGGTGCCAAGGCTTCTGCTCTGATGGACACTGGAATTTTCGGAGCTGCTGGTGGCTTTTGGAGGGATTTAGAGCCCCAGCCTGAGATCTTCGGTCATTCCATAAATATTTGGCTGCCAGCTCCGGGGAGCGTCCAACAATGGAACATCCACCGGAAGGGAGAGGAGAGCTCCTCCTGGGGAAACCTGGCTGGGAGAGTGTCCCAAAAAATGTACTGGAACTCCTGGAGACCTCCAGGGGAGACAGGGAATGCCCATGGGAGCAGATGCTCTTCGGATCCTCAACTCAAGCCAACACAGACCCTCCATCTCTCCTGGGTTTAAATCCCACACCCAGGTTTAAAACCGGATCCAGATCCTGCATTTCTGGATTCCGGCGTGGGTGAGGGATTGAGGATGGACCCTTGGATACTCATCCCCCGGGATTGGGGGTGGGAATCACCACTGGTGGTCCCTGCTTGGGCTCAGCGCCGGGATCCTCACAGAGCCCAGGGATAGGGGATTTAAAACCAGGTCCTGATCCTGAATTTCCAGATCAAAACATGGGTGTGGGATCAAGGATGGACCCCTGGACACTCATCTCCAGGATCAGGATGGGAATTGCCACCAGTGCTCCTGCTCAGGCTCAGAGCTGGGATAATCACAAAGCACAACAGCCCAAGGATGGGGGATTTAAAAGCAGGTCCTGATCCTGAATTTCCGGATCAAAACATGGATGTGGGATCAAGGATGGACACTTGGACACTCATCTCTGAGATCAGGGATGGGAATTGCCACCAATGCTCCCGCTTGTGCTCAGCGCTGGGATACTCACAAAGCCCAGAGATGATGGGCTGGCACTTCCAGGGATGGGCTGGCACTTCCAAGGGCGGGCTGGCACTTCCAGGGATGGGCTGGCCCTTCCAGGGATGGATCCCAATGCTCTGAGCTGCCGTAAAATCCCCGGGACGTCCCTGTCCCGCTCCATTGTCCACCTCTGGCACGAGACGGTTCTCATTAAGGCCCGCAATTGATCTCCTGGCTTTGAAGGAAACAAGAAAGGAGGAACAAATCCAACGGGATCCTCCTTCCTCCGGCCCAGGGGAACAAATCTGGCTTTAATTTCTTTTCCTTTTGTCGTTCCAGTCAGGATTTCACTTTAACGACGCTGCCTTCCCCATCCCTCTCCTTCTTCTCCTTGAGAAAACAGGGAAGTCCCCTCTGCTTCCCATGTCCGCTCCCTTTGTTCTCCACGGTCGATTTATGAAAGGACTTCTCCCTCCCCAAATCCTTCGTTTTGGGAGTCAAGCACCCCCAAACTCGGTGGTTCCCACCCTGGAGTTCAGAAGAGCCATGCTGAGGGCTCGCTCAGATGTTCCAGACTGGCTCTAAACATTCCAGCTCCGGAGGGCCACACCTTTGGAGCCATCCTATGGGAAGGAGCTGAGGATTGATGCTCCCGGATGGGTTTTGATTTCCAGTTCTTCCCGGAGAAAATCCTCTCCCAGCTCGGGGATAATTCACTCCCCACAACAGGTAGGAAGAGGGATCCAGTGGGATTGATTCCTCCAGGGGATTCAATCCTGTGTGGAAGCCTTGTGGAAAACCTGGGAGAGGCAATAAAAGTCACCTCCTTTCCCCGACCTCGCCAGCACAAATCCTGGTGGTGCCCGTGGAGAAGCTGCTCCCAGGGAACGTGATGATGATACCTGGAAGGAAAAAAAGGAGCAGGATTCAGGGATTAAGGTGGGAAAAGGCATGGAGCATAATGGTCTTTTAATCAGCAAAGAGACCAAACTCCAAGTCCTTTTAGGCAGAAAATGTTTTCTTTATTTTTTCACTTGGCACAGGCATCAAAAGGTTATTAAAAGGGCCTGGTTAAATATCTCATTAATGAAGATGAACGAGGCCCCAGATTTGCTTTTAAACACTTCAAAGCCAGTTTTTTTCTGACCTCCCAAAGTGTGAGTATGGAGGGGGATCCCAGTGCTTCCAAATGTTCCTTTTTTCTGGAATTTTACAGCAGCTTTAAGCGATTTCAGCGCCGGAGCTGCTGCTGCTCACCCTGGGAGGGACAGCTTGGGCTGAGACAGGAGGAAAATCTGTTTGGTGATGCAGGAACAGCCCAGGGATGTGAGGGGCTGCTCTGCACATCCCAACGCTCCATCCCATGGGAGAGGGGTTTGGTGAGATTGAAGTGGCTCACTCCTGCTGGGAGCACTTGGGAGAGCCTGGGAAGAAACATCTCCAAGGGATGAGGGAGGCTAAAAATCCCAGCTGGGGCTGCCTCATGTGGAAAACTGGGAAGGAGGCAGGTGATGCCACCATCCCATGATCCAGGTATTCCAGTCTGGGACAGCCTTGCCATAGAATCATGGAATGGCTTGGGTTGGAAGGGTCTTTAAAGATGATGCAGTTCCCCCTGTGCCACAGGCAGGGACAGCTCCCACTGTCCCAGCTGGATCCAAGCCCCAATGTCCAACCTGGCCTTGGACACTCCCAGGGATCC
>JAWWMJ010000184.1:71848731-71859065 GCA_035047045.1 Vireo griseus
GCCTTGGACATTCCCAGGGATCCAGGGGCAGCCACAGCTGCTCTGGCAATTCCAGCCCAGCCCCTCCCCACCCTCCCGGGGAGGAATTTTTTTGGTAGAAACCAACTAAAATCCCCCAAAATGTGGTCAAAACTTGGCTCCCGCTCAGGGCAATGACGGAGGTTGGGATCCAAGGCCCCTCCAGGGATTCTCTTCCCCTCGGATCCCTGTCAATCCAGATGTTCCAGCAGCCAGGTGTCCAAAGGAGACACTGAATTTTACCACTTACAGGATTTAGGGGTCAGGATTTTCCCCCAGGGATGCAGGGGGAAATTAAGGAAGCATTAACGAAACGGTTAAATGCTGTACTTGTTTAATTGGAATTACACCAGGATAAATGTCCAACATGCTAATTTCTAACAGAATAGAACCTGTAAACCATGCAGTCCTTTCTCCGACCATTCCAGCTCTTTTTTTTTTCCTCTTGGAATCAGTAGCTCTGCTAGTGAGTTTTAAGGAAAAAAATAACCAAAACAAAAACCCCAACAAAATTCCCTTTAAAGTTAAACCTAATTGCTAAATTTTTCCCCTTAACTGTGCAACGACTTGTGCAAAAAAAGCTGTTTTCACCCCCTCCGTTCCCAAAATCAGGTCCTTCCGCCCTAAAATAAACGGGAAAAGGCAACCCCGGTGGACAGGGAGGGATGGGATGGGATGAGGGCTGGGATATGGGAGCGTGGGGAGTTTTCCTGGCAGAACAAAATCCGAGGGATGAGCCGAGGCAGGGAGCAGTCAGAATTCCAGAATGAGCTGCCCGTGGAATTTTTGGGGAGCTGTGGGTGGGGATGGATCCCGGAATCCCGGAAAAGCTTCCCGAATCCAGCCCTGGGGGGCAAAAGAGGGGCTGGAGAGGGGGGCAGCAGCTTTGGGGTGAAGCAAACCCCCCTGAGCTCCTCCCAGCCATGCTGGGATTTTTGGGGTGAATCCTGGCGAATTCCCAGGGTGTTTGGGTCGCTTCCCTCCCATCCATAGTGTTCCCAGTGGACAGCGGAGCTGGGACCATCCCGGAGTTGTTGGGGACGGGATTTATGGGAATTGTGTTCCCTGTGAGCTGCCATGATTCCATAAACACGGAATCACGCTGGGGAGGGGGATATGGGGGGTCTCCAGGCCCCATGGATCTGTAGGGAATGGGACAGCGATCCCAAAAATCCCTGTGGCACCCAGGGATGGGACACAAATCCCACTGGAGCGTGGGACGATGTTTGGACTCTCCCAACCCCTCCGTGGTCCAAAAAAGCACCAAACCCAACCCAGAACCAACTGGAAAAACCCAACGGAGGCAGGGAACTCCCAAGGATGAGGAATGTCCGCCTGGGATTTGGATTCTGGTTGGAATTTGATCCCAAAACTTCAGCATGAGGAATGTGAGAGCGGCGATGCCACCGGAGCGGCCCTGGCTCCATCCCGGCCTCGCATCCCAGCACCTCCCAAGGAATTTGGGGTCACCAGGATTCCTTCCCCACCCAGCTCCTGCCCAGAACTCCACCTTCCTTCGGGAGAAAATTCCCAGATTTCTTTTTTTTTTTTCCCAGAGAAAATCCCAAAATTCCCAAAATTCGGGAGAAAACAACCCCAAAACAGCATCATCCCAACTCCTGCCGTCCCCCCTGTCCGAGCCGGAATTGGGATTGGATCCGGAACAAAGTGCAAAAATCACTGGGAGCATCTGGCTCGAGCTCCAGCCCCAGGAACACCCAGAAGATCCAAGGAAATTCCTCCTTTCCCACCTCACAAGCGCCGGAGGCTCAGGGAGAACACCCTGTGGAGGGGTTGGGCTGGGCATTCCCACTTTGGACACCTCACACAGGATCATTCCCAACTCCTGGAATGCCTGAAGATGATGAAGAAGGAAAGAAGCCTCTCAGGAAGCCAAATTTGTCTTTTTCTTTTCTTTTCTTTTTTTTTTTTTTGGTGTTAATATGATTTTTTTTTCCCCCCACCAGGGCTGGAAAATACTTGTCAGATGCGAGGAAAAATTAGGGGATAATCCCAATTTTCTTTCTGCCTTAAAAAAATAACATCCACTGAGGAATGTCTGGTGGACGTGGAGCGAGGTGTTATTTATTTCAGGGAGTTGGAAACCTTGGATTTGGGTCCTGCCCCTGTTTCCCACCCCAGTTTTAAATTCCAAGCAGCGACTTTTCCCTCCTAAGCGATTCCATCCGTGTCGGAGGACACCCATCATTGGGAAGAGGCTGAGAGAGGGGGTTGGGATGTCTTCCAGGGGTGTTTTTTTTTTTCGGGCAATCCGTTTAAAAGATTGATTTCGTTTGGAAGGGATGGAGCTGCATCTCTTTGGAACAAAAAGTTAATTGGGACCAGAGTCCCAAAATCCCATTTTTCATCCCAGGCTCTGACTCGCGGTTCCGGCTCTTGACCTCCCTGAGATCAGGAACTCCCTGAATTTCTCCCTTGGCCGGATTTGACTTTCCCAGCAGCAAATCCCAAGCACCAGGGGCTGGTTTGGAGGATCCTAATCCCTGGCTTCTCCAAGAAGGAGCGAGGAAACTCATCCCAGGTTTAAAGTTTGGGATTACAGCTCAGGGAGATGGGAAGGGGGAGCCCAGCGTGGATTTGGGAAGGGTGGGAGCTGCCAGGAGAACCCGGAATGAGGCTCTGCCTCAGCCATGTTGAGGATTTTGTTGGGAATTTCCTCGTGGAGTGAAATACAGGAAGGAAAACTGGAATTTCAGGATTGGCGGCACAAAATCCCTTCCTTGTGTCTCGAGGTTTCTGCTCCTTCTCCCTTTATCCCACGCCCAGAATTCCTGTCCCTCGTCCCTGTGGATCATCTCCAGAGGTGTCTCCGAAGCCAATCCCTTCCTGGCCACACTGACTCCGACCTTCCTTCACCTGCTGCTTTTCCCTTCATTCCTCTTCCACATCCCTCACAAGGAATTCGCCTCCAATCCCTCTCCAAAACCACAGAATCACTAATTATCCCTCTTATTAATGAAAATAATCCCTTTGGTCCCTGTACAGGCCAAGAGCTCCAGAGGGTCATTCCTGACCATGCTCCCAGGATGGAGCCACAGGAACCTTCTCCAAGTGAAAAAGCAACCACGGAATGTGGCTGAGGAGCAAGGAGGGAAGGTCAGACCTCATTCCTGGGGTGCATCCAGAGGGTCGGGAATGGGAGCAGGAGCAGCACTTCCAGGGCTGCCACAACCACCAGGGAGATCTGAATTCCCTTCCAGGGTTTGGGAATGCGGTTGGATAATGTCAGGAATTAAGAGCCAAACGGGCAATGAGAGGGGAAGGGTGAGAATCCCCCTCTGGAACCCAAATCCTGGGATTAAATCCCAGTGGAGGTGTTTCCCTCTTCCCAAACCGGCCTGGTTTGAGCAGAGGATCTCTGGGAGAGTGGGAATTTTATCCACAGGCACCTTGGAGCAGCACTGCTCCCTGGGGAGTCTCTCACTGCTTCCTGGAGATTCCTGCTGGCCCAGCTCCAACCAAGGGAAGTTTCCCCCACGGAACCATCGGGAATGGCATGGAAAAAAGAGGAGAAAGAGAGAGATCACCCCGGGAGATCCCCAGGGATGCTTTCCCTCCATCCCTGTGGAGGATCCATCCCTTCCCCCTGCCCATCCATGGATGTGTCCAGCGGCATCCCAGCCCCGGGGCGGTGCCACAGGACACATTCCCAGATTATCCTTCGGCTCTCCCTTCCCAAATCTAATTAAAAGAGACAGCTCCAAACCCTTCTCCAGGATCCCACACCCCTCTGCAGGTCCTGGAGTGGAGCTTGGGATGGTTATAGACACGTGGGAAAGGGTCACAATTCCAGGGATTTGAAGCCTAACACGGAAACCTGACCACAGGAGGGGGAAAAGAGGAGAGAAAACCCTGGGAAATCCCTTTTTCCTACCTAAATCCAAACCACAGGACACTCAGGGGTGACTCCCTTCCCTCTGCCCACGGGAAGAACCCAAACCCATGGCTCTTCCCAGATTTTTTTTTTTCCTGTTTTCCAAGGGAATAAATTAACAAAAGGAAGGTAGGACGATCCCTTCAATTTGGCTTTGACCAAAAAAAAAAAACCAACAAAAAAAACCCCACCAAACCAACCCCCAGTCTGGGCGTGAACTTCTCTCCCAAGCTCCGAGAATTCCCAGGCTCCAAGAATTCCCAACCCTCTCGAAACCCCTGAAAATAGGAGTTTATCCAGGAGATTCCAGCTGCTCTTTTCCTGGGATTGTTCCACCGGGAGCGTCAGGGAGGTGAGGAAGGGAGGAGGAGGCTCCGAGGAGACTTCCCGGGTGAATAAAAAAATAGGGATTCTTCTCTCGGAAGGAGATTCCCGAAGTCCAGGAGGTGGGAAGGGGATCCCGAGTTCCCTCAGGAGTGGTGGCTGTTGATGAGGCCTCGCAGCTGCTTGGCCACGGTGTCGATCAACTTCTGCTTGTCCCGCTCGTTTTTCCGGAATTGGGCGAAAACGTTGTTTTTCCTGCTGGTGTCTCGCATCCTGCACGGAGCACAAAGAGGTCATGGAACAGGCATTGGGAATGTCTAGTGCTCAGAGAGGAGAACACCAAATTTCAAGGCTCTACACCGATTTTGGGGGGAATTTTTTTAAGCTTTAAACCACTCCAATCCCAATCAATGCCACTTGGGAGTCTCTCCCTAATTCCTGCTCGTTTTTCCAGAATTGGGCAAAAATGTTTTTCCTGCTCCTGCATGGAGCACTAACAGGTCATGGAACAGGGATTGGGAATGTCTAGTGCTCAGACAGGAGGACTGAGCAAATTTCAAGGCTCTACACTGATTTTTGGGGGAATTTTTTAGGCTTTAAACCACTCCAATCCCAATCAACGCCACCTTGGGGTCTCTCCTTATTTCCCACTCATTTTTCCTGCTGGTGTCCTGCATCCTGCACGGAGCACAAACAGGTCATGGAACAGGGATTGGGAATGTTCAGGGCTCAGAGAGGAGGACATGGAATTTCAAGGCTCTGCACCGATTTTGGGGGAATTTTAGGGAATTTTTCAGGCTTTAAAACACTCCAATCTCAATCAACGCCACTTCAAAGTCTCTCCCTGATTGCTGCTCGTTTTTCCAGAATTGGGCAAAAATGTTTTTCCTGCTCCTGCATGGAGCACAAAGAGGTCATGGAACAGGGATTGGGAATGTCCAGTGGTCCAAGAGGAAGACACCAGATTTCAAGGCTCTACACTGATTTTTGGGGCATTTTTTAGGCATTAAACCACTCCAATCCAAATTAACACCACCTTGGGGTCTCTCCTTAATTCCTGCTCGTTTTTCCTGCTGGTGTCCCGCATCCTGCATGGAGCACAAACAGGTCATGGAACAGGGATTGGGAATGCCCAGGGCTCAGACAGGAGGACACCAAATTTCAAGGCTCTACACTGATTTTTGGGGAATTTTAGGGAATTTTTCAGGCTTTAAAGCACTCCAATCCCAATCAAAGCCACTTCGGAGTCTCTCCCTAATTGCTGCTTGTTTTTCCAGAATTGGGCAAAAATGTTTTTCCTGCTCCTGCACGGAGCACTAACAGGTCATGGAACAAGGATTGGGAATGTCCAGTGGTCCAAGAGGAGGACATGGAATTTCAAGGCTCTACACCGATTTTTGGGGCATTTTTTAGGCTTTAAACCACTCCAATCCCAAATCAACACCACTTTGGGGTCTCTAGCTAATTCCCGCTCGTCTTTCCTGCTGGTGTCTCGCATCCTGCACGGAGCACAAACAGGTCATGGAACAGGGATTGGGAATGTCCAGTGGTCCAAGAGGAGGACATGGAATTTCAAGACTCTACACCGATTTTTGGGGCATTTTTTAGGCTTTAAACCACTCCAATCCCAAATCAACACCACTTTGGGGTCTCTAGCTAATTCCCGCTCGTCTTTCCTGCTGGTGTCTCGCATCCTGCACGGAGCACAAACAGGTCATGGAACAGGGATTGGGAATGTCCAGTGGTCCAAGAGGAGGACATGGAATTTCAAGACTCTACACCGATTTTTGGGGCATTTTTTAGGCTTTAAACCACTCCAATCCCAATCAACGCCACTTCAAAGTCTCTCCCTAATTGCTGCTCGTTTTTCCAGAATTGGGCAAAAATGTTTTTCCTGCTCCTACAAGGAGCACAAAGAGGTCATGGAACAGGGATTGGGAATGTCCAGTGGTCCAAGAGGAGAACATGGAATTTCAAGGCTCTACACTGATTTTTGGGGCGTTTTTTAGGCTTTAAACCACTCCAATCCCAATCAACGCCACCTTGGGGTCTCTCTCTAATTCCCACTCATTTTTCCTGCTGGTGTCCTGCATCCTGCACGGAGCACAAAGGGGTCATGGAACAGGCATTGGGAATGTCCAGTGGTCCAAGAGGAGGACACCAAATTTCAAGGCTCTACACTGATTTTTGGGGCATTTTTTAGGCATTAAACCACTCCTATCCCAATTAACACCACCTTGGGGTCTCTCCTTAATTCCTGCTTGTTTTTCCTGCTGGTGTCCCACATCCTGCACGGAGCACAAACAGGTCATGGAACAGGGATTGGGAATGCCCAGGGCTCAGACAGGAGGACACCAAATTTCAAGGCTCTACACTGATTTTTTGGGGAATTTTAGGGAATTTTTCAGGCTTTAAAGCACTCCAATCCCAATCAACGCCACCTTGGAGTCTCTCCCTAATTCCTGCTCATTTTTCCAGAATTGGGCAAAAATGTTTTTCCTGCTCCTGCACAGAGCACAAACAGGTCATGGAGCTTGGGAATGTCCAGTGGTCCAAGAGGAGAATATGGAATTTCAAGGCTCTACACCGATTTTTGGGGCATTTTTCAGGCTTTAAACCACTCCAATCTCAATCAACGCCACTTTGGAGTCTCTCCCTAATTCCTGCTCGTTTTTCCAGAATTGGGCAAAAATGTTTTTCCTGCTCCTGCACAGAGCATAAACAGGTCATGGAACAGGGATTGGGAGTGTCCAGGGCTCAGAGAGAAGAACATAGAATTTCAAGGCTGTACACTGATTTTTGGGGTAATTTTCTAAGCTTTAAAGCACTCCAATCCCAATCAATGCCACTCTTAGGTCTCCCCCTAATTCCCAAACGCAGGAAATCCTAAATCCTCCCCCTTCCAAACAGGGATTTCTCCTTTCCCACGTCACCTTCTGCAGTGGCGATGGAATTTGAGGGGGAAATTTGAAAACGAGCATGGAATTCGTAGAATTAAGGGGTTTTATTTAAAACAGTGCCTTGCATGCACAGGACACAGCTTTGGGGGAGGCCAGGAAGGTCTGGACTTGTGAATTTAAAATGTCATAAAACATTCCAGGGAATCAGGGAATGTTTGGGTTGGAAGGGACCTTAAATCCCATCCATTTCCAGCCCCCCTTGCCATGGGCAGGGGCACCAGCCACTGACTCGTTTCTCCCAACGAATACGATATATAAATTATATAAATATATATAATTTATATTAAATAGATGTAATTTATATTAAACGTAACATGGAATAATTCCTATCCCAGGAAGGAATCCAGCTCTTTGGAAGGAGCACAGGAGTTCTCCATAAATCCAGAGCCCAGCAGAGCAGGAGGTGGGATGGGACACCACATGTGAGGCTGAGGGGTTGGTTCATGCACTCCTGCATTCCCAGATCCATATTTAGGGGGGAACAGGGCTTGGGACACACTCCAAGGGTGCTGGGAAGGGAAAAAAAAATCCCATCAGGATCAACCTTCCCGCAGCTCCTGAAGGCACAGCCTCCCAAAATCCGACCTGCCAGGGCTCAGCTCTTCCACCGTTACCCCAATTTGTAAATGATTTTCTGGGTAAATCAGATCTAGCAGAGGCCGAGGGTTTTGGATGCATCCCATAATCCCCATTTTTGGCTTCGGGGACCTAAATGAAGTGTTAAAGCCACAGGGACACAGCTCTGATAATCCCTGGGAAGCTGGCACTGGATCTTCCCGAGGCTCTGGAGTCAGCTGAGCGCAACCCGAACCTCTCCAAACTTACTGAGCACAGAAAAAAAACATCCAAGCTTTTCCAGGCTCCAACCCTCCTAGGAAGGGCCACGGGGAATCTGAAACATTCCAAAAAAACACCCAGCTTGGAGCTGGAATCCAGGATAACGACCTGATCCCAAAGGGGAATTCGCTGGGGTTAGCAGAGCCCAGAGATTCGGGATCACAACAGGAACGGCAGAGCTTGGAGCACTTCCAGCCAGAGAAATCAGGATTTGTTTGCTTTTCCCTATTTTTCAGCCAGAGCAGGTTGGCAGCTGCTCCTCCAGGAGAACCAGGGAGCGACTGTGCCAACGGGAAGCAGAGTTTGGAGCTGCCCCGGTCCTGGTATCATGGATTTTGGGGTAATTATCCCCCCTGGGCCACCTCCACAGCTCCAAACAGCTCCAGGACGTCTCCAAGCCCTTCCCCAGGAGAGCTGGGAGCTCTCCCAGGTTCCAGAGGGACATCACAGGTGCTGGAGGTCAACCTGTACCTTTGGAAAGCTCTCCCCATCCCTCTCCAGCCTTTCCACACACTGGGAATTCAGAGCAGAACATTCCCTAAGAGCTTTTCCATCCTGGTGCCTTTGGGGACACCTCCCACCCCCTGGGACCTGCTCAGCTCCATGGAATGTCTTGGAAGTGATGAACATTCCGTGCAAGAAAACCTGGGGGTGCTTTGGGGTGACTGGGGAGGAGGTGGATGGATAAAACCCTGGATCAGGATGGAAAGGGATTGCAGCTGGAGCCATGATCCCACAACAAACCCACAGACCTGGAAAAGTCTGGGAAGGACGGGAGCTGCTGGAATCTCCGGACATCACAAGAAGGTGCGAGCACCCAGCTGTTAATTATTATTCATTAATTAAGTTGCTTACAGGACACACAATCCTGCAGGATTTGGATTGAGCTGTGAAGATCCAGAGATTTTTTTTCCCTGAGCAGAGCCTTGGGATAACAGCACCATCAACAAACCCACAGAGGTGGATCTGGGAAGGATGGGAGCTGCTGGGATCTCCAGACACCACGTGGAGATGGAAGCATTGAGATACTAAATATTATTAACTAATTAAGATCCAGGAATCAGAATCCTGCAGGATTTGGATAGGGCTGTGAAGATCCACGAATTTTTTTTCCCTGAGCAGAGCCTCGGGATAACAGCACAATCAACAAACCCACAGAGGTGGACCTGATAAATCCAGGAAGGATGGGAGCTGCTGGGATCTCCAGACACTACATGAAGCTAGAAACACTGAGTTATTAAATATTATTAACTAATTAAGATATAGCACTCAAAATCCTGCAGGATTTGGATAGAGCTGTGAAGATCCACAGATTTTTTTTCCCTGAGCAGAGCCTCGGGATAACTGGGAGCTCCATCAACAAACCCACAGAGGTGGATCTGGGAAGGATGGGAGCTGCTGGGATCTCCAGACACCAGGTGAAGGTAGAAGCACTGAACTATTAAATATTATTAACTAATTAAGATCCAGGACTCAGAATCCTGCAGGATTTGGATTGGGCTGTGCAGATCCCCAGTTTTATCTCTCCGAGCAGAGCCCCGGGGATAACCGAGGGCTTGGGAGCCGGTCCCAGGATTAGGAGTGAAAGGAAGGGAAAGGAGAGCTCAGCACTGTCCCCACCCCTGTCAACAAACACCCCCTCGGGAGAGAGCCGAGCTTTGTTCCAATTAATGCGGGAGGGGGGGAGAAGCAGCGCGGTAAAAGCTCCTCTTTTAGCTCTAATTAGTGCATTTGGGAGGATCGGGTTCCGCAGGGCCCCGCTCCGGAGGCACTTTGCGATTCCAGCGTTTAGGGCTCCATTGAAAAGGGACAATCGAGGCCCCGCGAGGTGAGGGTGAAAGCCCGAGCGAGCACATACTTACACCCGGGATATCCTGGGAGAGAGGGGCGATAAGGGACGGAGATAAGGAGGAGAATAGGTTACAGGCTGAACCGGCCCGGCGGAATTCCCGGCGGGATGGCAGAGCTGGAGGCAGGGGATGGGCATGGAGCGAGGAGCCTCGGGAGGGCTGGCGGGGGATGGATGGAGAGCCCTCGGAGGGGCAGAGCGTCCGGATGGAGCCCGGGGGATGTGGGACCCGAGGGGATGTGGGACCGGCAGGGATGTAGGACCCGAAGGGATGTGGGACCCCAGGGGATGCGGGATGTGCCAGCGCCAGCCCAGGGATTGCCTCCAGAAATCCGTGGAGATTGTCCGGCAGATTCCGTCTCACATGGGCTTGCGAGGGACAGGAGGCAGGGAATGGCTTCCCAGTGGGAAAGGGGAGCTTGGGCTGGGATGTTGGGAATGAGGAATTGCT
>JAWWMJ010000184.1:71910875-71921531 GCA_035047045.1 Vireo griseus
GTGCCGTGGGGCTGAGCTGAGTTATCAGCCTTGGGGAGTCACAGTGTGGGGGCTAAAAGCACTGAGAACACATCAAATTATAAAAGAGTGTGTGAGAGGGGTGTGAAAGAAAAAGCAAAAAATCATCCTAGCATCACAGGGATCCAGGGACAGCCACAGCTTCTTTGGGAATTCCATCCCAGGGCCTCTCCACCCTTCCAGCCAGGAATTCCTTCCCAACATCCCATCCAACCTTGCCCTCCAGCCCCTTCCCACTGATGGACTGATCCTCTCTCCCTCTGCATTGCCTGGACACTCCTGGACTCCAGGACATCCTCCTGGTCCTGAGAGAACTCTTCTGTTCCCTTTGTCCTCCCTCTGTGAGGTCTGTGTGTGCTGGCCTGGCTCCCCCTCCACCTCCATCCCCCAAAAAACCCCTGGTGGCAAATGCCACCTCCCTGCTCCAGTGGCCCAACCACCTCCATCTCCATCTCCATCAATTAATGCCTGGGCCCAACCACCTCAGTCTTCATCAATTAATGCCTGGACCCAACCACCTCCATCTCCATCAATTAATGCCTGGGCCCAACCACCTCCATCTCCATCAATTAATGCCTGGGCCCAACCACCTCCATCTTCATCAATTAATACCTGGGCCCAACCACCTCCATCTTCATCAATTAATATCTGGGCCCAACCACCTCCATCTCCATCAATTAATGCCTGGGCCCAACCACTTCCATCTTCATCAATTAATATCTGGGCCCAACCACCTCCATCTCCATCAATTAATACCTGGGCCCAAACACCTCCATCTTCATCAATTAATATCTGGGCCCAACCACCTCCATCTTCATCAATTAATATCTGGGCCCAACCACCTCCATCTTCATCAATTAATGCCTGGGCTCGACCACCTCCATCTTCATCAATTAATGCCTGGGCCTGACAACTCCAGAGGTCTTTTCCAACCTAAATGATCCTGTGATTCTGCAATTAACGCCCACTAGGCTAATTGCACTCTTCCTTCCTGTGCATCCAGTACATGAAGCCCTCTTGGCACTCTGTTGATGCCACCTTGGAGGTCACACGGAGTTGTTCAGGATAAGCAGGAAATCAGGGAATAACGAGGGTACTCCTGCCAACATTTAGTCCAAATGGCACTTGGGATTTCTCATCTCCTTAAATCTGTGATGCTTCGGTGAATCTGCCCCATTTCCACAATGAAGTGTTGGGTTTATCAAAGAGCAGGATGCAAAGTCAATGGGAGGGACAGGAAGTCAGGCCAGGATATTCTTGGTCAGTTCACGTTGGATGTGAAGGACCACGGAACCATGGAATCACTGAGGCTGGAAAAGCCCTCTCAGATCACTGACACCCAGCACTGCCAAAGCCACCACTGCCCTGTGTCCCCAGGTGCCACCTCCAGATGGCTCTGAGATCCCTCCAGTGATGAGGACTCCCTGGAAAAACCCTTTTCATTAATAAATTCTCCCTGATATCCAACCTGAATCTCCACGGCACAGCCCAAGGTTGTTTCCTCCTGTCCTGTCCTGACCCTCACCTCGCCGCTCCCCCTCCACCCACACAGGAAAGGCCCATTTGGAGACCAAATTCCCAAATCCCTGCTCCCCAAAAGGGCAGAAGCTCCTTTAAAGCCGGGAAGTGAAGCCGCTGGAACGCGCCCAGCCCTGGATGGGAACGAGCCCCACGTCAGCGCCCGTCCTTCCCCTGGGAGCAGAGCTGTGACCTCACAGCTCCTCTCCATCCTCGGGACAGATGTTGACACACATCTGATTACCCACCCGTCAGTCACGCTGAGCAGCTCAGCTCCCCCAGTGAAGGCTCTGGCGCCGTTTCAGGCACCTAAAAGCATCCACCAGCTGCTGCTCCAGCGGGACACAAATCCCTTGGGAGCCCACGTCCCTTCTACTTATCCTTTGTGGACAGCTGGGACACCTCCAGGCTTCTCTGACGGCGACATTTACACACCTGGACAACCACGGGATCATCTGGGTTGGAAAAACCCTCCAAGATCGAGTCCAACCATCCCCAGCACTGCCCCATGTCCCCAAGGGCCACATCCACAGGGCCTTGAAATCCCTCCAGGGATGGGGACTCCACCCCTGCCCTGGGCAGTTTTGTTTCAACGCTCGACAATCTTTTCTCCTGTCGGAATTCTATGGGAAATCTGCACTCGAGCACTGAAACAGCGATTTAGAGCCAGAGCACAAAGCTTCCCACTCTCACCAGATCAACCTCGAAACTCTCCCAGCAGACCCAGCCTAAAAATAACCCATTTATACATTTAACAGCAGCTAAACCAAGCCCACGCGCCCTGGAATCGGCAGAACCTCCAGGAATGGAAATGACCATTTTTACCCCGGGATGGAGAGGAGCTAATGAATTGAAAAACCATCCTGTGATTCCGTAAATCCAACAGGGGAGTTGGACTCGATCCCGGTGCGATGTTCCTGGCTATACAGTGCCACCTTGCTGTCAACCCATCAATAAAATGACATCTGGGAAGGGCTGGGGCTGCTGGGTGGAGCACGTTCACCTCGAGCGACCCCGGAATTCCGGGCTGGAATACGGCATCAAAGTCGTCTTAATCCCAATTCCTAAAGTATTCCAAGCGATCTGCCCTCGGATAGATTCTTCCACAGCTCCACGCCGTCATTCCTGTGGTTTCTCTCCATGCATTGAGGCACGAAGAGGTCGAGTTCCCTCTCCTCTGCCTTTCCTCACCGACCTCATCTCACCAATTGCCCTCCCAATCCACGCCTCCATCGCTCCATGAACGCCGCTCCACGCTCGTATTCCTTAAATCCAACGGGAGAAAAAAATCACTGGGAGACTCCAAGAACAGATTGCTCTGGGATTGTGTGTCTGGGAGGGAATTAATCCCTCATTCCCGAGGGATACAGGAGCCCAAGGCCTCACAATCCAAGTCACCTTGATGGGGAAGAGCCGCAGTGGTCCTGCCCCCCATCCCACGGTGTCATCCTGGGAAGTTGACTTCCAAGGTTTTCCAGGAGCTAAAGTTTCCCTGCTCTGAAACCATCCAGCTGCCCTTGAGAGGTCCCAAGGAGAAGAATTCCAGGGATGCACCGGGATAAAGTTTCCCTACGGCTTCAAAGCTCCGCACAACCTCCCCGACCACCCACCACGATCCGGGCTGGGGGGATCCCATTCCAGGGAAACCCGGCAACGCTTCCCTGTCCCGGCAGCAACAGGAGCTCCCAGGGGGAACCCCCCCATGGCACCAGCAGGAGGTTGGATGTCATGAAAGGCAGCTCCATAAAAGCTCCTTTATGGACAGCTCCTCCTCATCCCCCAGGAGTGGCAGCTCCCGGAGCACCGTAGAGGGTTCGGTTTCCCAGTCGGGGGCTGTGGAGGTGAAGGGCACCCACCTCTGGCCCTCTCTGTTCCCGTCAATCCTGCCCCAGTCTGTGGGATAAAGGGGAATGTGGGCCCTGCTGCTCCAGAGGTGCCTGTTTTTCCAGCCGGATGAGTGACTGCAGGAGCAGGGAAGGAATCTCGGGAAGGAATCTCGAGAAGGAATCTCGGGAAGGAATCTCGGGAAGGAGATCCTGCCTTCCACAGTGAGGCTGAGCTCCGGCCAGTCCTGCTCCAGGGAGGATGGACTGGGGGCAGCCAGAGGCTCCAGGTGAGTTTTGTAGGAATAAAACCCGATGGAAACGCATTCCTGGCCCAGTGCAAGGTCCCCTTGGGATGCAGCTCTCCATGGAGTCCCTGGGAGTGGCTCCTTGTTTTGAGCATAAAATTCCACGAGACCAGGCTGGAGTCACTCCCCATCCCTGGAAGTGTCCAAGGCCAGGATGGAGCAGCCTGGGATAGTGGAAGGTGTCCCTGCCCATGGCAGGGGGTTGGAATGAGAGGATCTTTGAGGTCCCTTCCAGCCAAAACCATTCCATGGTTCCACGATTAAGGCGGCAAAGGCGTCTCCCACCTCACCACCTCCTGCTCCCAGCATCCTGAGGAATTCCAACGCCCCACCACAAGGTCTCCAGCTCCTCATTCCCTCCCTTTATTCCCTTTTGTCTGAAGCTCTCCCAGTGGAAGAGGATTTGATTGTTTGTTTGCTTTTGCTGCTCGGGAGGGCCTGGTGTCGACAGGCGCCGCAATCCCCAGCGCCCAGAAACCCCGGCAGCGCTCCCTGCCTCCCACAAGTGCTAACAGGACACGTTTGCACTCCGGGATTTTTTTTGTTTCCTTTCTTTGGAGGCTCTGGGGAGCATCCAGGCACTTTTAAGTCCTTCCCCATGCCACTGCATCCCTCCTGGATGGAGAGCGATGGCTTCGGAGCCTGAGCAGCCGAAGGGGAAGAGGGATCCGTGTGGTTTTAACAGGACAGAACCACAAAAGGCAACACTAAGACCAGTTTTAACCCATCAGGGCAGGAAAAAAAATCACAGTTAAGGCTCTAAATCTGCTCCGAGCTCCTGCTTTTGTTGTTTCCTGCCCTCTTCCCATCCTTTTTCCGCAGAGCACAGCGAGAGGCAGCTTGGATTTCCAGCCCAAACTCTGGAGGATCCTTCCTTTGTGAGTCAGGCAGTTAACGCCGATTTAAAAATAAAGAAACCACTCCATGTGCCCTTCTCCAATATTTTTGGAGTTTGGGCACTGGGGAAAAAAAAAAAAAAAACAAACCAAAAAAAGTGCCTTGAGCTTGACGAGGAAGAAACAGAGAGGTTTGGCCAAGCCTCTGGAATGTCCTTCCTGGAGCGCTGGGCTGGCCACAGCCTGAGGGATCCCTGCTGGCTCCCTGGGCAGCATCTGCCCAACAATCCAGGGCTGAGCACATGGATCCACAGGAAGATGTGCTGGAAGGAGGAAAAATGGATTTACAGATCATCTCTGATGGGTCTCCGACGTGGCCCAGCATTCCTGATGGGAATTCTGGGAAGGCTGAGAGGCCCCAGAGGTGTGGGATGCCTGGAAGAGCAGGGCCAAGGGTTGGAGCTCAGCCTGAACTTCAGGAGGTCCCAAAAGATGTTTTGAACCATCTCTTGCTGCTTCTCAGCTGTCTCCCAGCTGCCCTGGGACAGATTTGGATCCAGATCCAGCTGGTTTTCCAGGGAAAACACCTGGCTCTGATGTCACTACCAAGGGGTGAGGTGTGAACATCAAGGCACAAGGATCAGGTGATGTTTGGAGCAGGAAATAAAGCCAAAAAAAGGCCTCTCATTGAACACCTGCAGGTTTTGGCTCATTAATTTTGGTTTCCCTCCATCTCATCTTTCCAGTTCTTCATCTCTTCCGAGTTTTTTAGGGAGCCATGGGGTGGGAGAGGGATGGATGAAGACACCTCCATACTTTGATGGGGAATGGTCCCTTCTCCCAAGTGAAAAAGCAACAGGAAAAGAGGAAACAGCCTCAGGTTGTGCCAGGGGAAGTTCAGGTTGGGTATTAGGGAAGATTTCTTCCTGGAAAAGGTTGTCCAACCCTTGAACTCAATAAATCTGTAACTTCACACAAATTAATTCCAATTATGGATTTCAAACACAAATCCAGGCATCTCTGAAAGGAGAAACCCAAGGTACAGGACTTTTTTTTCTGATAATGAAATGATTGTCTGCTGATGACCTTGGAGAGGACACTCAGCCACACCCGAGGTCCACCAGGAATTAACTGAAGCTTTGCTTTGGCTTCCCCAGGCAACTTGGCATTTAGGAAAACCAGGATAATTTGGGTTGCTGGAAGCAGAGAGGTGGGACAGGGGATGAAGGCGATAATATTAGTATTAATAATAATAATAACAACAACTTCTGGGAAGCTGATGTGCCCATGGGTGCCTAGAGAAGCCTCCATCAGGGGTGTCAGGAAACAAAATACCCTTTAATTAGCAGTAATTAGCTCATCTGGAAGTCAGGCACTTGCTGCCCTTGCTGCTCTCCTTTGTCTCTTTGGGGCTTCGTGTTTGCACAGGAAGCAGCAAAAAGGGCACTGCTCGATGGCCTGTGGGCACCAGCTTAATGAAGGTGATTAATAACACTGGATAAGTGATCTGGGAGATATCAATCAGTGGAAGGAACTTGGAGAGGAGCCACAAAAGTAATTAAGAGCCTGGAGATAGGATCTTAACAGCAAAATCCTAGATTTAAGCCTGATGATCCAAGCAGTTCCAGCCTCTCATTGCTGGGAAATGAGGAATTAGGGAACACACTGGAATCGGTGTCTTCACACCTCTGCTTCCCGAGAGCTCGAGGAGATTGCCAGGAATGATCCATGGAATTCTGGAATTCAGCATTTCCCTTGGGTGCATTTGGGATCCAGAGCTGGAAAAGGGCTTTGGATGGCAAGGCTGGACAGGGCAATGTGGCACAGGCCACAGAAAAAATGGTTAAATAATTAAGGTG
This sequence comes from Vireo griseus, assembly GCA_035047045.1. Taxonomy (NCBI): domain Eukaryota; kingdom Metazoa; phylum Chordata; class Aves; order Passeriformes; family Vireonidae; genus Vireo; species Vireo griseus. The sequence continues at coordinate 71,917,238 of JAWWMJ010000184.1, forward strand.
TTGCTCAGGATCCACAGGAATAAAGGGATGCAGGAAAATAGGGACAATGGGAAGGGCTGATGGTTGGAATTGATGAATTTGGAGGTGTTTGCCAACCTGAGCGATTCTGTGCTGATTATAAAACAGGAGAGATGCAAAACGTAAATGTTGTCTTTCCACGGCAAAAAAGGTGCCTTGCAAAGGGCCCTAAACACTGGAGGAGAGCAGAGACCCAAAAGTACAGCCTGGCTTCTCAAAGTCATGGAGTCATGGAATGGGTTGGGGACCATGGAGATCACCCAGTTCCAACCCTCTGGGATGGACAGGGACAGCTTCCACTATCCCAGGGTGGAACCACCCAGTTCCAACCCTCTGGGATGGACAGGGACAGCTTCCACCATCCCAGGGTGCTCCAAGCCCCATTCCAGCCTGGCCTGGAACACTGCCAGGGATCCAGGGGTTCCACTATCCCAGAGTGCTCCAAGCCCTGTTCCAGCCCAGCCTGGGAAAATGCCAGGGATCCAGGGGTTCCACTATCCCAGGGTGGAACCACTCAGTTCCAACCCTCTGGGATGGACAGGGACACCTTCCACCATCCCAGAGTACTCCAAGCCCCATTGTTCCACTATCCCAGGGTGGAACCACCCAGTTCCAACCCTCTGGGATGGACAGGGACAGCTTCCACCATCCCAGAGTGCTCCAAGCTCTGTTCCAGCCCAGCCAGGGACACTGCCAGGGATCCAGGGGTTCCACTATCCCAGGGTGGAACCACTCAGTTCCAACCCTCTGGGACGGACAGGGACAGCTTCCACCATCCCAGAGTGCTCCAAACCCTGTTCCAGCCCAACCTGGGACACTGCCAGTGATCCAGGGACAGCCACAGCTGCTCTGGACAAACCCCAGTGCTCAGATCCCTCTTGGGCTGCAGCAGAGCAGAGGGAATTCCAAAGCCCAGCCGAGCTCCGAGACCGGGCAGGGCAATGGGGGAAGGGAGATGGAGCCGAGGGAACAATTTGGAGATGAAAAACAGCGACTGAAGTGAGCTGAAAACCCCTCATGAGTCACCTTTTCATCTCTGCCCTCCTGCCTCCAGTGACTAACACGGCAACAAAGCTGCAGGAGCTGCTCTCCCAGCGGGAGACGCAAGCAGGGACATGCGAGAGGAGACACCTCGGCGAGAGCTCGGTTAATTGATCATCCCCTCCGTGAGCTTCTCAGCTCCTGCCCTATCTCCCAGCAAAACCAGCTGGGAGGAATCAGCCAAGCCCATTTGCTGAGCAGAGGCTCGGGATGGCTCTGGGCTCACCCCAAGTCTCGTTTTGGCTCTGCTCCCCAAACGTCTCCTGACTTTGTATGGCTGGGAAATCACGTTTAACCGTAAAATACAAAAACAAGTTAAAAAAAACAACCTAAAGCTCCCTGCCCGGTGGGAAATGAACCTTCAGGCCATCCTGGGTGCTGCCTTGGAGCTATAGAAGGGACTGGCTCGACCTTCCCACCGCCAAAATGCCTCAGGTGACAGAGCTGAGAGGTGGCCAGAGCCACCAGCGTCACGTCAAGGGGACCTTCAGCCCAAATTTCCAGGGTCTTTCCCTCAACCACCACCCGGGGATGGAAGCCCTGGAGCACATGGAAGCATCAGGAGACAGGGACACACCTCATGGAATGTCCCAAGCAGAGAGAGATCCACAAGGATTGAGTCCAGCACCTTCCCTGCCCAGGACATCCTGACAATCCCACCCTGTGCCAACGCTCCTGGAGCTCCGGCAGCTTTGGGAATGTGCCCATTCCCTGGGGAGCCTGGGCAGTGCCTCACACAAGGATGCAATTCCAGGCCTCCCAGTGCCTTTTGAGCGGCCAATGACCAAGCTGGAGGGGGTTTTGGACGCCTGATTTATCAGCTGATGTTTGATAAGGAGCTGGGGGGTTGCCCCCCACACCAGCACCACTGGAGCTCTCTGAGTGACCTCACACTCGCCACTCCCTCCAAGGGAGCAGGTGGTTCCCTAAAGTCAGGCACAGAGCCCAGGAATCCATGCCTCTGGAATGTGAGGCTCAGGGATGAGCTCACACTGCAGCTCTGCTCCTCTATCTCGGTTCTTATTTTTTAGATAAAAAAAAGGTGCAGGACTGGAAGCAAAGGGAACATCTGGCACAGCGTGGGAGAGAGAGGAAACCTGTGTGAGGTTATGGATGCCCCTGGATCCCTGGCAGTGCCCAAGGGCAGGCTGGATGAGGCTTGGAGCACCCTGGGATGGTGGGAGGTGTCCCTACCCATGGCAAGGGTGGCACTGGATGGGCTTCAAGGTCCTTCCCACCAAAACCATTCCATGATTTTGGGATTCTATTGCAGAGCAGGGATGGAAGGGAATTGTGTTCTCTAGGGGATCATTCTTTTATGAAGTGTCTCTGTCAGGGGTAATAAGGGAAAAAAGGATGCATCGGAGGGAGACTTCCCATTCCCAGCTGGCTGGGGTCCAGCAGGATCCCACAATAACCACAGCTGGATTCCAACATGGGAAAAATACACACAAAGCATTTCCTATGGGACAAGCAGTGGCACAGAGTCATGGCATGGCTTGGGAAGGAATGTTAAAATCATCTCATTCCATCCCTGTCATGGCAGGGACACCTCCCACTGTCCCAGATGGATCCAAGCTCCAATGTCCAACCTGGCCTTGGACACTCCCAGGGATCCAGGGGCAGCCACAGCTGCTCTGGGAATTCCAGCCCAGCCCCTCCCCACCCTCCCAGCCAGGAATTCCTTCCCAAGATCCCACCTAACCCTGACCTTGCCTGCCGTAACCTCGCTGACAGGGTTTGAGGAGCTGACGCTCAAACTCAAACCCACCAAAGTCTCCATGAAGTGAAGCAGAAAACCTCCGTGGGAGGGGAGCAGGACCTCTCTGTGCTCACCCCTTGGACACCCCAGTGCCTCATTCCAGGGGAGATCCCACCTGCCTCTGTCCAATCTCAGAGCTGACTCTGCCACGTGCAGAGGGAATCCAGCACTCAGCATTCATAATTCACCGGACAGACAGAGGCTGAGAGGAGCGAGCTCTGATCACGTTCCCAGAGCCCAGAGTGAAATTCCTCGAGTGCCGGAGATGGATTTTCCTTGGAAGGCAGCCACGAGTGCTGATCTGGCTTCTAGGAGAGATCAGCGTGGCCAGGGATCGTAGGGACCTCGCAGAGCAGCACTAAACCCTCCCCTTCCACCACCTTCCTCACAACAAAACCCCCAAAACCAAAAGCTGAAACATTTCCAGGAGCCGCGAGGAAAACAGGGAACGATTCCATGTGCAGGCTCGGGAATGACCCCAGAGCACCTGGAGGTCTCCAGAGGCATTTGGACATCCAGGGGTGTCTGGTGAAGATGCAGAGGAGTTGATTATCTCAAGTTTCAGCCAGGTTATTTGTGGGGCTGAATTTATTTCAGATTTCTAAAATACAGCACTGGGTGGGCAAGAGTGGAGTTTAACTAGAAGATGAGAAAGCAAATATTCCTTCCTTGTAAAGATTAAATATTTGAGTCCCACTCCTACAGAAGGACCTGAGATGGGACTTGGTCTCTTTTATGACTTCATTAAGGGTATTTATGGATTTAGAATTGTCCCAGATTAGGAAATCAAGCCCCATTTTACATTGCTGTCTGTTCTAAATAGTGATTTTTATTCTCTGGGCTTGACTCTTTTCCAGACTGGGATGGAATTGCTTCCGATTTCCTTGGGCACGAGGGGAAAATCAGGATTTTGATGTCCTAAACTTGAGTCTGCTGCTCTGAACAAGGGAAAACTCAGATGCCCTTAAACGATGACATCTTTCTAAGGCTTATTTCCCAGTACCAGGATCTGTACCAAGGCACAAACCAAGTCACCACATTTTCCTATCACTTCGCATTTTATCAGTTTTGGTCATTCCTTTGATCATTCCCCATTACTTTGAGAATGTTCTCGGGTTTAGAACTGTTCTCTAAGAGCTCCTACTGAAATAAGTTGGGAAGAGAGGGAAATCTCTTTTATTTCCCTGCTTGGGTGAATTTTTGCCCAGTCATTTTTCCTCCCTCCTTCCCCAAGCCAGGTTATTCCATTTAAATCAATATTGTGGTGACATTTCACAGAATCATGGAATGGTTTGGGTGGGAAGGGACCTGGAATCCCATCCCATCCCATTCCCACCCCATCCATGGGCAGGGACAGCTCCCACTGCCCCAGATGGATCCAAGCCCCAATGTCCAGCCTGGCCTTGGACACTCCCAGGGATCCAGGGGCAGCCACAGCTGCTCTGGCAATTCCAGCCCAGCCCCTCCCCACCC
>JAWWMJ010000184.1:72466434-72477665 GCA_035047045.1 Vireo griseus
GTTTTTGGGGAGCCCTGTGCTCTGTGTTGGGTGCAGTGAGAGCTGCTGAGGGGTAGAGCAAATGAGATGCAGATTTATGCAGATTTATTTATAATTCCACAAACGTGGAATTACCCTGTGAGTAAGAGGCTGCTCCTCTCACAAGATGACTCCATGATCATCAGCTCTTTGGGAATGTGCTCTGGGAGCTCTTTCCACTCTGCTGTCTCTGCAAACCCGTGGTGAAACAAATATAAATATTGTAGGGAGGGTGTTCAAATGGAACTCATGAGACACAGAGATGACTTCTGTTCCTGGCTATAATCACACATTCTCCAGCCTGGTTCTGAGGAATTCTGCTCCCATAAATCACTGGCAGGTCCTGGAGATCATGGAGATCAGGTCACTTTTCTGGCTGTTAATGTGGAAGTTTGTAACAAACCCACAGGAAGTGGAGTGGCCTGTGGTGTGTAAGGTAATTTATTTACTTTTCCTGCCTAGTTTAGGATATAGTGTGGATGAGTTGAAATTAATTTGCCCTACAGGCGATGAGGTCAAGGAGAATTTTGGCTGTTTATTTTCTGTGTGTAATGCCTGTGTGTAAACCAGCTCTGACAAAAGTGCTCCCAAACTATTTGCCTTTGAACAAACTTGTCCAAAAAACCAAGGAGCTTCCCTGCTGCTGCCTTGAATTCTGTCTGACGGTGTTTTCTGAGCAGCTCTTGTTTGGGGAGGGAGGAGCTTTTTAATCCAAACCTTGATGTTCTCATTCCCGCTGGGAAATGGAATTTTAAATGGGAATATTTCAAGTTCAGCAGCCTCCTCTGAGGAATCCAGGTTCTCTCTCCTGCAGTGTTGGGTGCTGGGGTGGGAGATCTCTGCCAGCCTGGGATCCATGGCACTCTCTGAGTGTTTATTCCTTGTTTTCCCAGATCTACCTGCGGAACCTGGGCATTGAGCAGTCCCCTGGCACCATCCTGGCACCCTTCGTGCCCTCGGGGCCCCTCCAGGAGCTGGAGTTCTCCCCCGTGGGGCTCAGGACCCTCAAGGACCCCCTGGACACGCTGGCCAGGACCCCTCTGCGGGCACAGGGTACGGGCAGAGGGGTGTGGGAGGCTGGCAGGGCACTGAGCTCCCTCCCCTCTGCGCTCAGGGCTGCTCCTGAGCCTCTCCCATCTCCAGGAGGAGATTTTTTGGGAAGTATCCAAACCTCTGAGCAGCTCCTCCTGCAAAGGAACCAGGCTGTGGGGCTGTGGGGCAGCTGCCAGGCAGGGCAGGGACACTTCACTCCCTTTATTTCTCTTTTTGCAAGAATCCTTCCAAAGGAAATTATTTGGATCTTGAGATGGAAGAAATTGGGACCAGACTTTTTCTTCCTGGGAGAGGAATTAAGTCTTGGTTTTCTTTTTCATTCTGAGATTTCTTAGTGTGACAAAAGATTGTCAGTGTTTTTATACCTGATCAGAGCTGTTCCTAAATCATCCACCCATCATCATCATCATCATCATCATCATCATCACCAGCCCAATCAGAGTGGCCTTACCAGGCCTGGACCATTTCTCAGTGCAGAGTGCTCAGGCAGGGTTAGGGTGGCCTTCAGGGGCTTGCCCATTATGTGATTAAAATGCAAAAAAGTGCATTAAAACTCCTCCCAAGGTGTCATTTCCTGAGAGTGTCCTGGTTTGGGGTTTGTGCCCCGTGGGAAGGGCAGGGCTGAAGGCTCCCCACGAGTTCCCTGTGTGACCTCAGCCCCCTGCACTGCCCAGGCTCCCTGACCTGAAGGGGTTAAATGTTCTCTTGTTTTCCTTTATGATTTTTCCCTTCTTTGAGGATTATGGGAGACCTGGCAACTTTAACCACTTGGCTTTTGGGACAGGAGAGGAGGATTTGTCCTCAGTAGAATCATGGAATCATTGAGGCTGGAAAAGACCTGAGCCCATCCAGCTGATGCCTTATCTCATTATCTAGAAACAGCGACTAGACAGGAGTAAAGGAAAAAAGGTGATATTTTATTTGAAAGGCCTTCAGGTGCACACTTGGGCTCTAGAGGATCTTGTTTCAGTGGATCTCAAAATGGACAACCAGTCACGAGTTCTTCACACTTTTATGTCAACATAAATTTACCAACTAGAACTCAGCTATTGATGTGATTTTTCTCGAGCTTGCTTCTCTTTTTTTAAGAGGGTTTCCAGTTCTTGTTCTGGGTGTTTTTGGAGAGCAAGTTACAGAGGTTTGTTATGTCAGTGTGAGCATGAGAGAGCAGCACTGAACGAGCTCCAGGGACCTGCAGAGTTACACTGGGCACTGCAGGATTTGAAAAATAGAAAAGCTAAAAGCTAAGGGATCACAGGCCAAGCATTGCCCAGCACTGCCAGGCCACCACTGCCCACGTCCCCAAGTGCCACCTGCTCACGGCTTTGCAATCCTTGCAGGGATGGGGAACCCCCTGGGCAGCTGTGCCAGGACAGGAGAGCTCTTTCCATGGAGGAATTTCACCTTCTAAACCAGGTGTTCCTTTGGACATCCCAGCACCATGAGATCATTGATCCAAGAACAGTTATTTCAGTCTGGTCTAAGCAGTTATTTAATAGCAAGGTACTTCAGTTGTCAGGGAAAGGTTCCTCACCCCGAGGGTGCTGGCACTGCCCAGGCTCCCCAGGGAATGGGCACAGCCCCGAGGCTGCTCCAGGAGCGTTTGGGCAGCACTGCCAGGGATGGACAGGGTGGGGCTGTTGGGGGCTCTGGGCAGGGCTGGGGGATCCCATCCAACTGAAGATTTTCTATAATGCTCTGATAAGTTGTGTGTTTTCTTTGATATTCACCTGGAATACTCTTGAGATTCCTCTCAGGACACAATTCTCGTGGAAGTCTTAGCTCAGGTCTCATTCTAAGAACAGCATCCTAAATATTTTCCAGTGTTTGAATCCTTCCCTCCCTTTATGTGCCCTCTAGTCCAGAATGGATATCTGCTGACACCTCAGTGTTCTGGAGCCTCCAGATTAATGAGTGTTGTGTTCCTTTGCAGGGGAATTGCTGCCAGCCTTTGAGATGTCCCCCCTGAGCTTTACCTCTGGCACCTGCACCCTGAGTGTGTCCATTCCCCTGGAGTCTGAGGCTGGCTCGGATGTGCTGTCCCCCCAGGAGCTGTGTCCCAGCTCCCCAGGGCTCTCTGGAGAGCTCCCAGCGAGCCAGGGCAGTGTGTCAGGGCCCTGGCTGGACCTGAGTGCTCCAGGTCCTGCAGATTGGGGTGCAGAGCCTGGCTCGGGATGTGCTGGAGCAGGGCAGGACCTGCCTGGCTGCTCCTTGGGCAGGGAGAGCTCCTGGGCTGGCGGGAGAAGTGCTGGGGATGTGCCTGCTGACCTGGGGCCTGGGGGCTTGGAACGAGCTCCTGGGGCTGCTGGGACTGCTGCTGGGGCTACTGGAGCTGCTGCTGGATCTGCTGCTGGGGCTGCTGGAGCTGCTGGGGCTGCTGGAGCTGCTGTTGGGGCTACTGGAGCTGCTGCTGGAGCTGCCGGGGCTGCTGGGGCTGCTGGAGCTGCTGCTGGAGCTGCTGCTGGATCTGCTGCTGGGGCTGCTGGAGCTGCTGGGGCTGCTGGAGCTGCTGGGGCTGTTGAAGTTACTGGAGCTGCTGGGGCTGCTGCTGGAGCTGCTGGATCTGCTGGGGCTGCTGGAGCTGCTGCTGAAGCTGCTGGAGCTGCTGGATCTGCTGGAGCTGCTGGATCTGTTGGATCTGCTGGAGCTGCTGGGGTTGCTGGAGCTGCTGGAGCTGCTGGATCTGCTTCTGGAGCTGCTGCTGGAGAGGAGAGCAAACTGGAATCAGGCAGAGCACCCTGGAGCCTCAGCATGGGGAGCGAGAGCAGCAAGGGGCAGGAGGGGCAGTCCCTGTCTGGGGCCCTGCAGGAGCTCCGGGAGCTGCTGGCACAGGCTGAGGAGCTCGCTGAGAGCTGTGCCCGTCCTGCTCCCCCCACAGCCTCCTGGGGAGGGGCTGGGGAGGCCTCCCCAGGGCTGGCTGGGAAGGAGGAGGATCCCAAAGATCCCAGGTCAGGGAAGGAGTGGATCCCTCAGCCGCAGAGGAGACTGCCCTGGGATGGGGCCGTGACCCCGAGCGGTGTGCGGGGAGAGGAGCTGGTGGGGAACCCTCTGGGGGTTCTGAACCCTCTGGGATCTGACTCTGCTCACTTGGGATGGGGAAGCCCTTTGGGTGCTGGTTCACAGCACAGGGAAGGGCTGAAGGGAGCAGCCCAGGAGCCAAGGACAGGGAAATCTGTGGGAAGGTCGGAGCCAGAAGGATGCAGCAGTGTGACCACGGACAGGAACCAGCCTGTGCCCCTGGGGCTGGCACAGAGCGGGGCCAGCAGCCGCCTCAGCACCCACACAGCTCCAGAGCTGGGCACTCCCCTTCCCCCAGAGCCCCTGGGCAGCGTCCCCACTGTCCTGGGGGGCTCCCAGAGCTCCTTGTCCCAGGCTGGGGTGGCTGGAAGGGCAGCAGGGACACGAGGGAGCGATGAGAGCAGCAGTGGGGATTCCCTCAGTGCCCATGTCAGGAGCCTGCTGGGGAACCCTCCGTGCTCCCAGCAGCCTGGCAGTGCCAGGGGAGCATTCCAGAGCATCCTGCCCGGAGCTGGGACTGGCAGGATCCCGGGGGACAGTGCCAGGGGGACATTCCAGAGCATCCTGCCTGGAGCTGGGGCTGGCAGGATCCCGGGGGACAGTGCCAGGGGGACATTCCAGAGCATCCTGCCTGGAGCTGGGGCTGGCAGGGCCCTGGGGGACAGTGCCAGGGGGGCATTCCAGAGCATCCTGCCTGGAGCTGGGGCTGGCAGGGTCCTGGCAGGGAGCAGCAGCAGCAGCAGCAGTGTGGATTCCCTTGCTGCCCGAGTCAGGAGCCTCCTGAGGGCTGCATCTCCTGGGATTGATGCCAACCAGATCCTGAGGAGTGCAGAGGAGCACGAGAGGATGATCCGAGGTGAGGACACGTCTCGGGTGGGTTTGTCCCGTGCTGTGTCAGAGGGCACATCCTGGGGTGGGTTGGGCACATCCTGGGGTGGGTTGGGCACATCCTGGGGCAGGTTGGGCACATCCTGGGGCAGGTTGGGCACATCCTGGGGCAGGTTGGGCACATCCTGGGGCAGGTTGGGCACATCCTGGGGTGGGTTGGGCACATCCTGGGGCAGGTTTGGGGCTAAGGGATGTGGGTGTGGGCAGAGCTGAGTCTGCTCCTGCTTCAGAGGGGATGGTTTTGGGTGAGAATGAGCTTTAGAGGGACAGGGCTGCAGTGCTGGATGCTTGCCAGGGATCTGTGGGAGCAGAACTCTCCCAGTGTGAAAGCCTTTTGCTGCCATCAGTGCAAGGAAGTGTTTTATCCACACAGGTATTATGTGAGGAGTTTGGGAAGGAATTGTGTGAGTGAACTCTAACTTGTGTCTTGAGACTACAAGGAAAGGGTCTGGGATCCATCTTTGCAAAGAAATGATTCAAAGAGCCATTTTCCATCGTGTTCCTGGTCCTTCCAGGAGCTCTGGAATTTGATGTGGTCTTGTTCTCTCACTTGGGGTAACCAGAAGTGCATGGCTTTGATTTTAAGTTTAAAGCTGTTCTCGTTCGTGGAATGGGAAAGGAAACCTCTCCTGGTTTGTGTTTTTGGCAGCCTGGGTGAAGCTGAAACTGGCCAGCCAGTGCCAGGAGTCTGGGCCAGACTGGGATGAGGAGACCCAGCAAAGGATCGAGAGAATAAAGGAAGAGCTGCTTTCAAAGACCAGGAAGTCTCCACAAGCCAAGGTACAAACCAGCTCAGGTTGGGGGAAGCACCACTGCACCTGCTCTTGGGGGTTTTTAGGGTTTTTTTGGTGGTTTTCCCAGGTGGGTTGAGGTGTGGGGGGTGGCACTCAGCTGCAGGTCCCCCAGAGGAAGGTGTGGAGGGCAGAGATGTGGGGAGACAGCTGGTGCTGCTGTGAGAAAAGTGCCCACAGCTCCTGGTTCTGGACTGCCTGGAGGAATTCTATCCACAAAATATTGGTGGTGGTGCCTTGGGAGCTCCTCCTGCTGTGCAGGGTCTCAATGTCCCTGCAGGAGCTGTGTCCCTGCAGGAGCTCAGTGTCCCTGCAGGAGCTCAGTGTCCCTTCAGGAGCTCAGTGTCCCTGCAGGAGCTCAGTGTCCCTGCAGGAGCTCAGTGTCCCTGCAGGAGCTGTGTCCCTGCAGGAGCTGTGTCCCTGCAGGAGATCAGTGTCCCTGCAGGATCTGTGTCCCTGCAGGAGCTCAGTGTCCCTGCAGGAGCTGTGTCCCTGCAGGAGCTGTGTCCCTGCAGGAGATCAGTGTCCCTGCAGGATCTGTGTCCCTGCAGGAGCTCAGTGTCCCTTCAGGGTCTCAGTGTCCCTTCAGGATCTCAGTGTCCCTGCAGGAGCTGTGTCCCTGCAGGAGCTCAGTGTCCCTTCAGGAGCTCACTGTCCCTTCAGGAGCTCAGTGTCCCTGCAGGATCTGTGTCCCTGCAGGGTCTCAGTGTCCCTGCAGGAGCTCAGTGACCCTGCAGGAGCTCAGTGTGTGTCCCTGGGTGTGCCCTGGCAGTGGGAGTGTTCTCTGGGCACTTCCTGGGCAGGAGGAGGGAGGAGGGAGCTGTCCCTGTGCTGTGCTGGGCACAGGGAGGGAAGGGCTGCTCCAGGGCCAGGACCAGAGCTCCTGCAGGTGAGGTGAGGGTGCCAGGGATGGGATCAGGGCTGGACAGGTGAGGGTGCCAGGGATCAGGGCTGGGCAGGTGAGGGTGCCAGGATCAGAGCTCCTGCAGGTGAGGGTGCCAGGGATCAGAGCTCCTGCAGGTGAGGGTGCCAGGGATCAGAGCTCCTGCAGGTGAGAGTGCCAGGGATCAGAGCTGGGCAGGTGAGGGTGCCAGGGATCAGAGCTCCTGTGGGTGAGGGTGCCAGGGATCAGGGCTGGGCAGGTGAGGGTGCCAGGATCAGGAGTGGTGGCCACAGGGAGCTTGGGCAGCATTGGTGGGACCCAGGGTGGCGGTGTCGGTGCTGGGCTGGGCCAGGGCTGGTTCCTGCAGGTTCCTGCAGCTCTGATTTCCTCGTGGGAGAGCTTGGATTGCCATGGTTTGTGCATCTCCTTTGGGATGTTCCCAGGGCTGGTTCCTGCTGGTTCCTGCAGGTTCCTGCAGCTCTGATTTCCTCGTGGGAGAGCTTGGATTGCCATGGTTTGTGCATCTCCTTTGGGATGATTCCAGGGCTGGTTCCTGCAGGCTCCTGCAGCTCTGATTTCCTGGTGGGAGAGCTTGGATTGCCATGGTTTGTGCCTCTCCTTTGGGATGATTCCAGGGCTGGTTCCTGCAGGTTCCTGCAGCTCTGATTTCCTGGGAGAGCTTGGATTGCCATGGTTTGTGCCTCTCCTTTGGGATGATTCCAGGGCTGGTTCCTGCAGCTCTGATTTCCTGGGAGAGCTTGGATTGCCATGGTTTGTGCATCTCCTTTGGGATGATTCCAGGGCTGGTTCCTGCTGGTTCCTGCAGCTCTGATTTCCTGGGAGAGCTTGGATTGCCATGGTTTGTGCATCTCCTTTGGGATGATTCCAAGGCTGGTTCCTGCAGGTTCTAGCAGGCTCCTGCAGCTCTGATTTCCTGGGAGAGCTTGGATTGCCATGGTTTGTGCCTCTCCTTTGGGATGTTCCCAGGTCAAATATAAAACCCACATCTGTTCTGGGCTGTCTGAACAGGAGTGTGGCACCTTTGTTTTCACTCCCAGGGTGTGTTTTTGGCTCTCCTCTGGTGGGTGATTGTGGCAGGGTTTTTAGGGACTGCTGTCAGGCAAGAAGGGCCCTGAGTTTTAGCAAGAGCTTCCTTTTTATCTTTTTCCTTGATTTTTCCCTGTTTTCCCCTGCCTGCCTGGTGGGAAAAGCAGCAGGGGTTGGTTTGTTTGTTTTAATTAAAGCCTTGCATTAGCAGGAGTGCCAGAGAGTGCTGGAGGAGTTCTCTGTGCTCTGAGCTTGTTGGGATCAGCAGTGCTGGAGGAGACACAGAATTGCCCAGAAGGCATCAGAGCAAACCTCCCAGCTACTCCTGGGCTGGAGGAGTCTCTGGGCAGCTGGGGAGAAATAAAGTGATTATTTTATTAATGTTCATTCAGAAATAAGCGATATAAATATTAATTAATGCTTCAGAAAAATCGCATTTCTTAAAATTCAGGTTTCTTATAAAAGAGAAACAAAACACAAATACAAAAGCAGAGCCCTCGAAGCTTTTTTTCCTCCCCAACTTTTGGATTTTGTTTGACAAAAATCCAAACTGAGTCCCTGAGGTGAACTCTGTAGTGTGGAACTGAGGATTTTACCTTTCTGTGACTCTGTGTCAGCTGGGAATTGTTTTATCCACATTGAGAGAAAGAAGAAATTCACCACAATTTTGCAAACCCCAAGAAATTGCTTTAGTTCAACCACAGCACCTCGTGCTTTGATCTCAAAACTATTTTTGCACTGCAATGTTTTTAATTTGAGATAAAAAATGGGGTTGAATTTGCAGAGTGAAGGTGACTGAGGTTTTTTTTTTATTGTACTTAAGATAAATGTGTTTTTTTCCCTCCCAAGCCAAAAACACTGTCCCTGAAAAATACAGATTCTTCAAAACTATTGCCCTGAAAAAAAACACAGCCAGGCAAAATAATCTCCTGTGAATTAAATGGGAACTGTTGTGGATGGCAAGTGAGGAGGTTTTAGAGCCAAAGTGCCAGACATGGACTTGAAAAAAACAGAACAAAGATTAGGCAAAGACATTTTCCTTCTACTAAACTTCTGAGGTGGAGGAAGACAAACTGTTCCTAATGCTCAAGCAAACAATTCCTCCAGCAGGGTCCTTGCTCAGAGCCTTGGGGTGGATTCTTTGGGAATGTTCAGGTTCTGCCTCTCCTTTTCAGAGGTGGCAGCTCCAGGATTTCAGGTGCCACTGTGGCATTTTCGTCTGTGCCACAGGACCTGGGTGAAGTTTGTGGGCAGGGCAAGGAGCAGGACACTTTGGGGAGGTTCTCTGTGCTTTACTTGGGAAGATTTTCCATCTTTTGAGGCAGTTGAGGATCTCTGAGAGCTCTGTGTCACAGGCAGGGAAAAATCCTGTGGAGTTCCCAAGTGTGGCTGAGCAGAGGGTCCAGGAGGGGCCTGGGGTGGGCACAGACAGGAGCAGCAAATATGGCCTTGGGTGCTCTGAGGAGAGGCTCAAACCCCAGGAATATTCAACATGGACAGGCTGGGAGAGCTGGGAATGTTCTCCTGGAGAGGAGAAGGATCTGGGGAGAACTTCAGCACATTCCAGGGCCTGAGGGGGCTCCAGGAGAGCTGGAGAGGGACTGGGGCCAAGGCATGGAGGGACAGGAGGCAGGGAATGGCTTCCCACTGGGAAAGGGGAGCTTGGGCTGGGATGTTGGGAATGAGGAATTGCTGTGTGGGAGGGTGGGGAGGGGCTGGGCTGAAATTGCCAGAGCAGCTGTGGCTGCCCCTGGATCCCTGGCAGTGCCCAAGGCCAGGCTGGACATTGGGGCTTGGATCCATCTGGGACAGTGGGAGCTGTCCCTGCCCATGGAATGGAGTGGGATGGGGTTTAAGGATCCCTTCCCACCCAAACCATTCCATGATTCCATGACTGCACTCCCAGAAAAGACAGGATCCAATGCAGTCTTTCAGGCCTTTATAATTCCATGTGGATTAGATGGGATCTCGGGAAGGAATTCCTGACTGGGAGGGTGGGGAGGGACTGGGCTGGAATTGCCAGAGCAGCTGTGGCTGCCCCTGGATCCCTGGCAGTGCCCAAGGCCAGGTTGGACATTGGGGTTGGATCCAGCTGGGGCAGTGGGAGCTGTCCCTGCCATGGAGTTGCTGTTGGATGTAAATACAATTCCAGCATCCTAAACCTTGGGATTTTCCTCTGAAATGGGGGCTCTGATCCCCCCACCTGCACTTCACTTGTGCCAGCTGCTCTCTCTCCCCTCTCCCCTTTCCTCTGAGCTCCTTCCCCCTTGGTGCTGTGTTTTCCTCCCCTCCCTGCTGTACTTTTCCACTCCTTGAGCTTTCTCACTTCTCCAGGAAGTTCAGGGAGTTGTAGCTCTAAATTTGCACTGCAGGCTCCTGTGGATCATATGGCACAGGGAGCTTTTTTGGAAGGATGACACATAACAAGCACAATAAAACATGTGAAAGGCTTGGGAAGATGAGTTTATCACAACTTCTGTGCCTGCTCTCGCTGGTGGGAGTTGCTCTGGATTACTTCAGGCCGTTGAACTGGCACGTGGTATGGGGAAGAGAAGTCTTGGGATCATCCCTGAGCTGGCACAGCTCTGCTCCCTGTGCTCTTCCACAGGCCCTCACCATCCCTCTGGGCTGTAGGAAATGCAGGAAGCCAAATAATCTGATTTTTTTGCCTTAAAATCCATAAAGGAACAGAAAAGTGGGATGGTGATCCAGGCCCTGCTGGAGCAGTTGCTCCTCTCGTGACACCTGGGATGGGAAAGGCTGGAGCAGCTGTTGTGAAATACTTGTTTATGTGTTTGGTTTACTCCAGAAATGTTTCCCTCTGCTTTTTGTTGCCAAATTCCCAGTGGTTGATGGGGATTTAATCACCCAGGGGCCTGTGCTGCACTCCATTAATGGAGTACACTCTGCTGCTTCCACAGTTGTTCCAACCAGTAGGGAAAAATAAATATAACCTAGATTTTTGTGTCTTTTTTCCTCCAGTGAAGCTTATCTGGCCCATCTCCATGGCAGCACATTTATCTCAGATTTGCTCTCTGCACTTCAGTGGAAGTGTTGGAATTTTTGATTACACTCGGATTAATAAAATGCTGTTGAATGGTTGGAATCATTAAGGTTGGAAAAGACCTCCAAGATCATCAAATCCAGCCTGAAGTGTCCCCAAGTGCCACATCCACACATGATTTGAGCAGTTCCAGGGATGGTGATGCCACCACTTCCCTGTTCCAGTGCCTGGGAAGGTTTTCCCTGGAGGAGTTTTTCCCAAAATCCCATCCAGGTGTCCTCTGGGTGCACCTGAGGCCATGCCAGCCTGGTGCACCTCACCTGAGGGACAGGGCACAGGAGGGTGAGGGACAGGGCACAGGAGGGTGAGGGGCACAGGAGGGTGAGGGACAGGGCACAGGAGGGACAGGGCACAGGAGGGTGAAGGACAGGGCACAGGAGGGACAGGGCACAGGAGGGTGAGGGACAGGGCACAGGAGGGACAAGGGCCCAGGAGGGTGCGGGCCAGCCCCGCGTGGGGGGCCGGACAG
>JAWWMJ010000184.1:72977199-72987552 GCA_035047045.1 Vireo griseus
GCCCCTCCAGGGCTCTCCAGAGCTGCCTCCAGCACTGGAGGTGCCCCAGCAGTGCCAGCACAGGGACGGGCACTGCCCTGGCCCCGCTGCCACCCCAGAGCTGGCACAGCCCAGGGGCCAGTGGCCTTCTTGGCAGCTCCACATCATCCCCTTCTGAGCTTCCCTGTGGAGCTGGATGCAATCACCCTGAATGCCACTCATCAGCATCAGGACCTGTGGCACCTTCCAACTGAGCAGATCTTCAGCTCTCCAAGTGATTCGGTTCCAACCTCCCAGTGGTGAGAAGCCCCACCCAAGCCACGGGGCTCTCCTTCCAAACTGCTCAGAGGAGTCTTTGCAACTCTTCATGACAGCATTTGGAGCAACCTAGCTTCCACAAGCTCTGCTAGAGCCAGGAGAAGCTTTCTCAGCAAGGCTAAATTTGCAAAATTCAAGATCCCAGAGCATTTACAAATTCAAGCCAAATTATTTTCACTCGGCAAAAGCCCTGCAGAATCTGGGCAGAGGGGTCGCTGGAGCAACTGGTGAAGCTCTGTTTTACTGGAAATGTCAGTGGCTGCACCAACCTGCCCCTGCAGACCCACAGGGTACCTTCAACCCCAAGCTCTAGCCCATTGGGACAATCTGAGGGTCCTTAAAATTCACACCACTGCTTAAACTGGAACCACTTCTCCCCTGCCATAGCAACAAGGCTGGTTGGTACCTTGACATGGTTCAGGGCTCTGTGGTGTCATGATGGAACTGTTCAGCCGAGTGTGAAGCACTTAAGTAATCACTATGGTGATGCTGGGAACAGCTCAAGCTGATAGTGCAGAACATTCACTCAGAATAGAGAAAAAATGAAGAACCCTTCTCTTCTTCTCTTTCATTACTCATGCAAAATTGCCCTGATGCCAGCAGAGAGATGGAAAAGAGCATCCCCCAACTCCAGCCTCTGTCAGTGAGCCTGGGATCCCCCTGGACAGGGCTCCAGCATCCTGGTCCATGGCTCCTACAGGGAGACATACAAGTGGGAAGGCTATGAAGACCTGAGTTCTTTCTATGCTTTATAGGGGCCCAAGTGGTTCCATGTGAAGTGAAACATTGCTATCAAGCCTAGAAATAAATGAAAATTTTTATTTTAGAGGGTTTTGACAAGAAAGAAAAAAGCAGCACAATTTTCTGCTTGGCACTTAAGAAGTAGACAAGGGCTGCAAGCAAGAAATAAGTGATTCAGGGATGGCATAGATGAGAGAGCTGAGAGTAATGGGATTAATATAAGGAAGAACAGACTGGCATGGAAAATGCATTTTCTAACAGTCAGGAGCAGCTCTCCAATAAAGGGATGAGAGTCCCTGGGAACTTGTGATTTTCAATAGAATACCCCAGAAAACATCCCACTGAGGATGGTCCCATCCTGCAAGTCCCCATTGGTGGGAAGAGTGAATCCTCAGCTCCTCTGCCACTGGCTCACTCCACATTCTCCAATTTTGAGACATTCTCCAGAGTTGTAAGACTGGCTCTGAAAATGATGAGCAGTTGCAAGATTAATTGCTTTAAAAGTAAAAAAGGAACAAAAAATGCCTGAAGGCATACGGACAGATAATATGCTGTACTCATAAAGGTTTTAATAATTTATTGCCAGCAGCTGTATAAAGTTATTCTGTCCCCTTCCACCACTCCTCTTCAAGGACGACTCAAGGAACATGAATCAAAGGATGTCTTGCATCCTTCTAGGTGGAGTCATATTTTATTAACCACAGAAACTTGTTTTCTGGTAAGAAATTAAAAATACTTTTAGAGAGTTCAAGGCTCGCGAAAAATTCCAGATTAATACCCTGGAAATAAAAGACAGTTGTTTGCCTTGGTTCTGGCTGGGGAAAGAAAACTTGCTCAGGGGAAGGAGTTAAGCATGTCCTTAAAATTAGCTATGTACTTAAGGGATTTCCCGAAATAAAGCCCGAAATGCAGCATTTCAGGACCCTCCTTTGCTAGAGATCTGTACAGCCTTTGTGCGTTAGGTCACAATGCAAGATGTAACCAAAAGTTTGTATTCAATCACCATCTCCATAAGCTGTTAAGATAGGTGGGGCAGTGTTCTTTATATCCTCCATGACTTATCCCTGATAACACCCTCTGGGGGGGCTGTCTCTGCTAATGAGCCATCAAGGGCTCCCAGCATGACTCATAAAATTACCTCATCCCATTCTGAAATGCTCCGCCCAAGGGGAGGAACCAAACATTCCTGCCTGTATATAATTTTTGGGTTGGAACAATATGGGCATTACCCACTGGATTCCCAGAGGACAAAAGCTAAATAAGCACTGCTGGACCTCGAGATACACCAGACCTTCCTGCAGGATCGCTGCTTCGACAGGACCACACCCATCACTCCAACGGCGCCGTAGCCACCGTTAACAGGGCTGCTACCAGCCCCGACCAACAGGGTGTCAGGTTGTATTCTCGCTTTGTCAGTATAAGCCAGGGTTTCTGTACTATTGCCTTTATTTTAATTTTCCTATTAAATTGTAGTTCTGACTTGGAATCTCCTGCTGGTTTGCTTTCAAACCAGTACACTTTGGCACTGAGAAGGGGGAACATCTGTGTGGGAATCCCTTAGGATTCCTGCAACAGGGTGGTGGGTTTCTTCCATGTGACTCCACTCCCTTACAGCCATATACCTGGTGATCAGCCAAAAACAGACAAGAAAAACTTTCCTAAAAGGATGGAGGAATGGGAAGGGAAAATACTGGGTTGAAATAGAAGGTGGGGACAGAAACAGAAGTGACCAATGAGCAAATCTACACCACCTTCCTTCGGCCATTTTTTTTTTTTTTTTTTTTTTGGTAATTTATTATGTTCAGAGGTATTTCCTTCAAAATTATGCTAGTTGTAAAGTGGAGAGCAGGATATTGCTGTGAAGAAATTAATTTGGCTGGAATACATCTGGTTAAGTGGCTTAGGTGGTGATGCTGCAATGGCACTCGTACAGGAGACCTGCAGATGGGCTTTGGTTGGGCACTGGTACTTTGGGAAACTTCTGTTGGATTGCCCTCAGGAAAAGCAGGTGTAGAGCATGGCAGGCCAGGGAAATGGCATCTTTCATCCTTTTCTTTTTAGGAGAAAAATAATGAAATTAAAATTAATTAGAAGAAGGAAAGTGGAGTGAAGGCCAGGGGCTTAGTGGAACTCTGTCAGGCTTGGTGCCATGACCACTTCCCTGGGGAGCCTGGTTCTGTGCCTGAGCACCCACTGGGGAAAGAACCTTTGGATTCTTTGATTCTTCTGTTTAGAGAAACCTTGAGAAGACCAAGCTGAGCACCATTTCTGGAGATGGGAGCAGCTTCCATCTTGACCCTCAGTTCCTATCCCTACATTTTTCCCAGTTTGATCACAGCTGAGGGGTGAAGAGGTCCCCTGACCTAAAGGGGCTGTGGAAGGGACGTTCTGGGTTCAGTGGGGATGGGGATTACAGCTGCCACACACAAGGTGCACCAGGGACCCCTTTCACCACCAGTGGGGCAGAAATTTGGAAGGCTGTGGATGTGCTGGTGACAGCAGAGCAGGATTGGCCACAGGCTGAGGAGGAGACCACATCAGCATTCAGGCAGGATGGTCCTCCAGCATTTGGGCTGTGGGAGGGTTCATAAATCCAGGTCTGCAGCTGAGAGTAAGAACCTGTCTTCTGACTACCAGCTATAAAATCACAGAATGGTTTGGTTTGAAAGAGACCTTACAGTCTGTCGAGTTCCAATCCCTGAATATATACATATTCTATAGTCAGTAGTCTGTTGTTTTAACACAGCTGTAATGAACTTTCCAAGATCAAGCTCATGACCAGTGGGATTTTTCTAAGGACCGTGTTCCTGAGAAGAGGTAAGTGGAGGAGGTGAATGGTCATCCACACTGTGCACCAGTTTGGGGTCATCAAATGAGATTGTAGGTTGGCTGGTTCCAAACCAGTAGAATTTAACCAGAGAGAGGCTTCTGTAGATTGGTGTGGAGGCCAACACTTTCCATGGCTTCAGAAAGCAACTGACCAACTCTGTTAGACAAAGGAGCTTGCAGTTCATCCCCAGCATCTGCTGAGCCTGGGAGAGCTGCATGCACCCTCTGGAGGGTGTCCAGAGAAGGACCACTCTGCTATTATCTAGGAACTAAGGGAAGTCTTAGGTTGATCCAGTATGGCCATTTGTAGGATCTTCCATTCTGAAACCTCCACATTTTAAATGTAAATTAAATCCCATGTCTTTACTTATTCTGGGGGTCCAATTAGACAAACACAATGATCCCTTTCAGCCTTAAAATCTGTGAATAAAATGAACAAGAACCATCCTTTTATCTGTGGCAGATCTGTCCCACAGACAATAATAACTGCTTTAAATTGAGCCTGCTCAGCTCAGAGAAGGCAGAGATTATATTAATAATTTATGAAACTAGATAGAACACAGAGGGAAGATCATTTTTTCCCATAATCCCTTAACAGTGGAAGAGGTAAAGGCTATGGATTCTCTTAATGATGGGAGATTAAAACCTCAGCGAGGAAAACGGGGTCTGGTTCATTTTGTCATGACAAGTATGACATCCTTTGCTGAGTTACAAGTGACTCAGGAGCTCAGCTGATTGAGGGTAAAACCAGATGGATTAGATGAACTGAAAATATTAGTATCATTCCTTCCATGGGCAGAAACCTATAGGAAAAGCAATTCTTGAGTTTTGTATCTGCACCTGTTTAAGCATAGCCTTGTCCATGTTGATGCTCTAGGGGCAGAGCAAGACCTTCCATGGTCATTCAGGTATCAGAGAGATCATCCCTTCCTTGGCTGCTCCCACTTCAGAGCCAGGAAAAAATGCCTCGGAGCCACACGCTGCAGACTAGAGAGGGGTTGTGAGAAAATAAAAAGTGGCCAAATTGCTGCTGAGCATCAACTGGCACCATGGAGCTGATTGTGGAGGTGATCCCTCCAGATCCCTCAGGGACAGACAGTCTCCCCAGGTCTCGGGCATGGAACACCTCTCCTATGAGGAAAGGCTGAGAGAGCTCAGGTGGTTCAGCCTGGAGAAGAGAAGACTTTGCGGAGACCTTTGAGCACCTTCCAGTGCTTAAAGAGGCTCCAAGAGAGTTTGGAGAAGGACTTTGGACAAGGGCCTGGATTGCCAGGACAAGGGGGAGTGGCTTCCCACTGCCAGAGGGTTTTACTGAATATTGGGAAGGAATTCTTCTCTGTGAGACCCTGGCACAGGTTGCCCAGAAAAGCTGTGGCTGCCCCATCGCTGGAAGTGTTCCAGCCCAGGTCAGATGGGGCTTGGAGAATCCTGGTCTAGTAGAAGGTGTCCCTGCCCATGGTAGAAGGCAGAATTAGATGGTCTTTGAGGTCCCTTTCAATCCAAACCATTCCATGATTCTGTGATGCTCAGCACATCCTCCTGGCCCCGTAAGACAAGCACTTGCTGCTTAAGCCAGGCTATGAAACTGTTCCCTGTTAACTGCACTGCCTCTTTTCCATGGAAATAGCATGTTCATCACAAATGTTTTGTTGTTGCAACTCCTGGGCTCCACCAGAGGCTCTTCTCTGACCTTTTCAAGCCTTTTCTTTCACCTGCTTTAATTAATACCCTCATTCACACCCTTGTGATCTTGGAAAGTTGGCGGGTGGCATAAAGACCTTGGCATTAGATATTTCATTATCAGGCAGTGCAAGATATTAACAGGGACAGTACATAGTAAGTGTCCTCTTTGTGAAGGAAAGTTAACTCATTTATGATATACTGCCTTGCTTGTTTCCACAAGAGAAGGCAAAATCAGCGTGCTAGCTCTCATCCAAACACCCATTAGAATTACCACTTAAGTCCTAAAGAAGGGCTTGCCTAAAGAGTTTGTGTACAATAGCAATTCTTGTGTCTGTAAACAATAAGGATTTCTGAGCAGGTAAAACCTGCCTGGCTGGACCAGCAGGGGAAACAAAATTCAGCATATTTCTAGAGAACAGAGAATTTCTAGTCTCTTCTCTTTCTGTTCATTTCACTGAGACATGCTACCAGTGAATTTTGCAGTCATTAAACTAGTTTGATTAACTAGTCTGATTCTGCAGCATCTCTGAAGCCTTTTCATTAAAATTGAGGTTATTCCTCCTCAGTCTTTCTTTAAAGCTCCCTCTTTTTTGTCCAGATTTGTAAATCTCCTTAGTATTAACTCTGCTGTCTAGGAAGGGTTAATGATTTTTCTTTGCTTATTTTCGTGGCGGTTTTTTTGATAATTTCCTGATTTTCCTCTTTTGAAAACTGCTAATGCAGGCTGCAAGCTGAATGCCCGTCCAGTTGGGACATGAGGAGGATGCTGGAGCATCTCAGGGCCACTGGCCATGACAGAAGTTCTCCTGGCCCAAGGGAGGGATGGAGAGGGGACAAGGGGACAGGATGAGATCCCCATAGCCTCCTTGCTTCTCTGGCCCCAAACGTGGCAGCAGGGATGCACCACCTGGACGTGGCCAAGGAGCCATGTGGCACTGACAGTGCGTGGGGTGGCTCTCTCTCTGTTACTGGCTTTTAAGAGATATAAGCAGTGAGTCATTGACAGATCCTGCTGTTAGCATCCCACCCGAGCTGCCAAATTTCCCCAAGGAGGGGAAGGGAGGGAGCTGCATCTGTGCTGCCTTTATACAGGCAGACCAGTGCCTGTTTCAGGAATGAGCATCTTGGCTGGACCCTGGGGTAAGCCTTGGTGCCACCCTAAAGCAACCAGAGAGCCTGCAGACATCAAGGGCTGCAAGAAGGCAGGAGGTTTTGCTCACCAGACACAGCTCCCCATATCCATTTGAAACAAATAGAAAATGCACAGGGATCTTGCAAAAAGACCTTTTCCACCAGTAATGTCCTTGTTCAGCCAGAGAATCCCAGAATGGTTTGGGTTGGAAGGGACAATAAAGTCCATCTCCATCGTTCCAACTCCCCTGCCATGGGACTTCCCACTAGACCAGGTTGCTTCAAGTCCAGTCCAACCTGGCCTGGAACATTTCCAGGGATGGGCCAGACAGCCTCTCTGGGCAACCTGCACCAGGGCCTCACCACCCTCACAGGGAGGAATTTCTTCCCAATACCCCATCTAACCCTGCCCTCGGGCAGTGGGAAGCCATTCCCCCTTGTCCTGTCACTCCAGGCCCTTGTCCAAAGTCCCTTCTCCATCTCTCTTGGAGTACAAGTAGGCACTGGAAGGTTTGCCTGGACCCTTCTCTGTGTCCAAGCAGGATGCACAAGGGATGATGCCAAAGATGGTTTCATTCCTGTCTGCTTCACTTTGCACCCCAATTCCATTCTCTTGCTATGGGATCATAGAGATCATAGAGACCTTCATTAAATCTCATTTATGGGCTGCTGGCTCCAACCTTGAGCCAGGTGCTGGTGTCACATCACCAACACCTCTTAGCGTAGCACCTGTGATCCTGATACAACCATGATCCTACCACAGCAATCCAGTGGGAAGAAGAGCAAGCTGTCACGGATATGAGACATCTTCTTATAAAATACAACCAAACCTGAGATATGTTTGGTTTAAGTACCTAGGTAAAACATACCCCAGTCCCAAGTACCCAAGAGGAACAAATCCCAGGTGGACAACAAATGTGTATTGAATTTCTGTGTTCTGCTCACTCAGCATTGGAGACGTACGGAGGATAAAGCTGAAATCTCAAGAAACCTTTTTTCTGTGCTAATTGAGAGCCATCATTTTGCTGAATGGAAGACATGAATATCTTTTTTTTCCATCTCCTTTTTTCATGTCCCAGATGAATACTGTCTTAGAAACTGGTGAAGTGGTAATTGCTCCAGGTGCACCATGCAGCCTACTCCAGAGAAAGCTCCATGTCCTCAACTTAGGCACTGATCAAGTGCATCTACATGTTGTTGTATTCACAGCCCTCTCTTGCACAGGAGACAAAATAGCTGGTAGAGAACTGTAGGAGAAAAACTGTAGGAAAAAAACTGTAGACTGAAAAATCATTTCCAAGGATTTGGGAAGACAAAGTATTTTGCAGGATAAGACAAATGGGATTATTATTGCTTTTTAGCCCTTTTTTTTTAACTAACAAGAATGAAAATAGGAGATAGAACATGCAATTACTTGATTCAGGTCTGTTTCAGTCTGTTTTTTCTGACCAAGAAAGTGTCTGATGGACAGACAGGGATTGTTGCTGTGGTTTGCACCCAAATATAGCACCCAGCTCGTCAGCTTTTTGCTTCTTTATCTGATATTTCTTCTTATCTATTTCCTTGTTTCTATGTTATCTGATATTTCTTTCTCATCTTTCACAACCAAAACTTTCAGCACTCGTTCTTTGCCACCTGTCACTCCTCAGATCATTCCTTTCCCAGTCTTCATTGATGTGAACGTTGTTTGTGCCATCCAAGGGCTCTCCTCCTCATTAAACCTAATCCAAGCAGTCATGTCCATGGCTGAAATCCTCCTGGTACTGCTGATGAAGAGGCAAGAGGCTTAAAGATTCTTACATCTTTTTGCTGTCCCCGCTGAAATGTTGTGCCCATCAAAGTAACAGAATTTTAATTCACACTGGTTGTAACCAGCTCTGTGGGCAAAATCCACACGTAGATTTCAACCCAGCTGTTCTTTCTCGGGTGATCAAGAAGAGGAGGTTGGAAAAATGCCCTCTTGCTGTCCTTGAGCTTTTTCCTTCCCTGCCCTCCTGTACTTCACTGTAGCATCGCACAGTGTGGTGGTACAGGAGGAGGCTCCTTTCCAAAAGCAGCTCCAGGTGGGGAGGGCGCTCGGCCGGCGGCAGGCACAGCACACACACTCACACACACAAACACACACAAACACACTCTCACACAGTCACACACACTCACACACACACACAAACACACTCTCACACAGTCACACACATTCACACACACACACAAACATGCTCACATACATGCACACACGCTCACACACATGCACACACACACCTCACACACACCTCACACAGTCACACACCACACATTCACACTCACAGTCACACATACATACACCACACACACTCATGCTCACACTCACACACACAGTCACACACACACAGACACACACTCATACACACTTATACACTCACACGCTCACACCACACACACACATGCACGCTTACACACATTCACACACACACACCTCACAGACACTTACACACTCACACGCTCACACACACACACACCTCACAGACACTTACACACTCACACACACTCACACGCTCACACACACACCACACAGCTGCCCAGGACAGTGGTGAAGTCCCCATTCCTGGAGAGATTTAAGAGCTGTGTGAATGTTGCACTTGGAGACATGGGTTAGTAGAGGCCTTGGAAATGCTGGGGTAGCAGTTGGACTTGGTGATCTCAGAGGGCTTTTCCAACATAAAAAACTATGTGATTCTGTGATTCTCTCCAAAGTTCCTTTGATGTCCCTGTTTTCTTCTCCCATTGCTGCTTTCTTGCTTCTTGTCCCTGTTAACAGCAACACAGAGGTGCCAGCTGCCTTTCTCGTGACTTTCATGTATTTTATACACACATAAAATGCTTGAGGGGGGAGGCAAAGGTGTTTTGTGGTTTCTGTCTCAGTCATGGGACTTTATCAGTGCTTTTGATACACAGATTTGAGCCAGTCGATTTCTGGCTGTGTTTCCCCCCTGAGCCTCCCTCCTGTCTGCACTGAATTGGTTTTCATGTGCAGATTGTAATGATACCAACTGTGTGTGCACAAGCATCCACAAGATTAATTTGCAGAACTGCAATGCAGGTAGCATCAAGGTTGTTCAAAAGAAAAAAAAAATCAGGCCTGTTGAATTGCTTTTCTTTCTTGCTCAGTCTTAAAGGAAGAAAATACATGAGGACCATGTCATGCCCAAGATCCCAAGGAGTATGTGAGTAGAACAAAGAGGGGAGGAAATTTGTTGCCCCATGAACCAAGTCTGGGACACCAAATTTTTTACACTGTATCCTCCAAGCTTGTACAGGTCCATCACTCTAGCATTTTGTTAGGGAACATTGTGGGCTGCACTGCTTCTGCCTGAAGCTGAGGGCTCAGTTCAAATTTTCAGTTTAAAACTGAGTTTAAACTGAGAGAGAGCAGGGTTAAATTGAATACTGGTAACAAATTCCTCCCTGTGAGGATGGCAAGACCCTGGCACAGGTTGCCCAGAAAAGCTGTGGCTGCCCCATCATGCTGGAAGTGTTCCAGCCCAGGTCAGATGGGGCTTGGAGAATCCTGGTCTAGTAGAATCCTGTCTAGTAGACACCTTCTACTTTCCAGTACATAAGTAGAAGGTGTCCCTGCCCATGGCAGAAGGCAGAATTAGAAGGTCTTTGAGGTCCCTTTCAATCCACCCAGCCCTT
>JAWWMJ010000184.1:72987652-73000663 GCA_035047045.1 Vireo griseus
AGTAGAAGGTGTCCCTGCCCATGGCAGAAGGCAGAATTAGAAGGTCTTTGAGGTCCCTTTCAATCCACCCAGCCCTTACCTTCTGGGTTCCCCAAGGACAAGAGCTACATAACCTCTATTTGACCTTCGGAAGAAGAGCAGACCCTTCGACAGGATCACTGCTTCAACAGAACCACATCCATCCCCTCAGGAGGACAGCAGCCACCATTTAATTGGACTGCTACCACCACCCTGACCAACAGGGTGTCAGGTTGTATTCTGACTCTGTTAGTGTTTCTGTACTACTGCATTTATTTCTAATTTTCCTGTTAAAGTGTAGTTCTGATTTAAAGTCTCTCACTAGTTTGGTTTCAAACTAGTACATTGAGAGGCCAAATATTCCACCCTATTATTGTCTTGATTAGACAAAATCAATCATAGAAGCACAGAATGTCCTGAGCTGGAAGGAATCCATCAGGATCATCAAGTCCAACCCCTGGCTCTACACAGGACATCCCAACAATCTCACCTTGTGCTTGAGAGCATTGTTCAAATGCTCCTGGAGCTCTGGCAGCCTTGGGGCCATGACCATTGCTTGGGAGCCTTCAATGCCTGACCACCCTTTGGATGAAGAACCTTTTCCTGATACCCACCTAAACCTGCCCTGACCCAGCTCCAGCCACTCTCTCGGGTCCTGACGCTGGTCACAGAGAGATGAGGTAAAATATCCTGTTTCCTGCCTTAAATGACTGCATGTTGTTCCTCACCATGTTTCACTCAAGCCCAGTATATAAATCATCTCTAATCACTGGTGGGTTTCAGGGAGGGCACAATTTCATCATGAAAATATGCCACAATTCCAAAGCAGGTCCTTGTTCTGAGTCAGAGAAAACATTATTACCTCTGCTGGAGAGAACCACTGAAAATCCCTCAAAAAGTCTGGTCAATCAAAATGTTCTGTTTCTATTTTGACTGTTTTCTTTTCCAGTACATAAGAGACTGAAGTAATGCTAAATGAAAAGGCCTCACTCTTAAAATGTTAAAATATTTTGGTTTGATAGCTTTAGAACACTTGTGAGCCCTTTAGATTCCTTTTCAAGCTGTGCTTTAATTAAATCTTCAGTCTCAGGGAAGCTCAGCTCATTTATCTGCCTCAGTAAATAGAATTATAGAATCACAGAATGATTTGGGTTCAAAAGGACATTAAAGATCACCCAGTCCCACCCCCTGCCATGGGCAGAGACACCTTCCATTATCCCAAGGTGCTCCCAGCCCCATTCAGCCTGGCCTTGGGCACTGCCAGGGATCCAGGGCCAGACACAGCTTCTCTGGGCACTGTGCCAGGGCCTGCCCACCTTCAGAGGGAACAATTTCTCCCTAACATTGCATCTCAACCTACAGTTGTTGTAAAGCCATTGTCCTGTCCCCCTGTCCAGTCAACTTCCTTCCTTGTCCAAAGTCCCTCTCCAGTTCTCCTGGAGCCCCTTTAGGCACTGAAAGGTGCTTTAAGGTTTCCCCAGAGCCTTTTCTTCTCCAGGTTGAACATCCTCAACTCTCTCAGCCTCTACAGGCACTGCAACAGAAGACTTGGGTGCACCTTTCTGCCTCTCATCTTGGAGCCCCTTGGAGGTCCCACCAAAGGGCTCACCAGTACAGTCTGCTGGGACCAGTCCTCTCTCCCCAGTGCTTCAGCACCCTCCAGGAAGCCAAAGGTAAATGTGGAAGACCTCCACCAAAGAATGAATCAGAGACAACCAAAACTGAAGGGTCTGAAGAAAAACTCTTCCCATTAACTGCATATCCCAGACATTTTACTTGGAAGTTCAGAGACTTCTCATTTGTTTTACATTTCCTGTCACTCCCATCAATGTGGTTGGAAGTCAAACTACACTGGGTAGTTTCTAGCCCTTGTTTTCCTTAAGAGCCGCCAGACTGTCCTCCAGACGTACCCCATGATTTCCCAGCAGGGGGAAGAGGAGCCATGGGTTCAGCCCTGTACCTCATGTCCATGCCCTACTCACCCAAATCCACCTTGTAACCAAATCTGCCTGGGATGATGACCAGGGTTGGCATCTCTTGGACCACAGGCCACCATCTCTGCCAGGCAGACCCATTTCCCAGGGTGTCTGGTTTGATTCATGCTGACAGGGCAGACATCCACTCTGCACTCCCCACGGACGTGGAGAAGCTGGACTTCCACAGGATTATTTAAAGGGCACTGCATTATTTATTTCCCCTATTCTTTCTGCCACACCCTGCACTGCATTTCAAAATCACAATTTAATAGCAGTAGATCTGTGATTTCATTTAATTTCATGAAATGAAACTTTCTGGAATGCAGTGAAATGAAAAGAAAATAAATTCTATGGAATGAAGTGAAATTAAATGAAATTCTATGGAATTTTATGGACTGAAATAAGATTCTAACAAATTAAATGAAAGTAAATTAAATTAAGCAAAATGAAATGAAATTAAATGCTGCAACTGGCAGATTTTTTGTTAATTTGCTTCATTTGGAGTTCACAGTAACTGATTGGCTGATATTAACAACTGCAATGCTAATTCTCTGAAAAATTTAATTAATATTATTCCACATAGAATTAAATGTCTCTCAACTTATTTATGACTTGATGAACTGTTTTCTGAACCAGTACTCACTCTCAAGAGTCAAGATTCACAACTTGCATGAGTTGGCAACTCCAGTGGACACGCAGACTCCTTGTAGTTGTGCACTTGTGGCTGTAGAGAGTCTTTGGTAATTCAAATGCTTGTAAATCTCTGTGGCATTTGCTCATATAACAATGCATTAATGGACATTACATTGTGACATCAGCTGTGGTATTGCTCGTTTAAAACAATCATTTCACTATCAAATAAAGCTTTCCTTTCTCTTCTGTCCCTATTTTCCAGAGTTTTCAACAAGTATTCATATTTATTTCTGTAAACGCAAACTTACTCTAAAACACACAGAAAAAAAAAATCAAAGCTCCTAAGCACTTAGGAGAGGCAAATCAGGGGCTTATTTCAAAAGCTCTTCAAAGGAAAATGTTAATTGAATTAGTTGGAAGCCTCAAAATGAGTTAAACTCGTTCCCATAACTGTTGGTGCCGCCCCGCTCCCCTCTCAGCGCGCAGAGCGGTCGGGAGGGGCAGGGCTCGGAGAGGATGCCACGGTCAGGCCACAGCCGCCGGTGAGTGCGGGTCCGGCGGGAGGGCCCGGGGGCGGCTCGGGGCTGGTTCGGGGCCCGGGGGCGGCTCGGGGCTGGCTCGGGGCTGGCTCGGGGGCGGCTCGGGGCTCGGGACTGGCTCGGGGCAGGCTCGGGGCTCGCGGCCCGGGCGTGGCCGGGCTCGCTGTGGAGCGCTCGGCGCCGGAGAGCTGCGGGGACTGGTCGGTGTCTCCCCGCTTCCCCGGGGAACGATCAGCCCGGCAGCTCCGCCTGAGGGAGGGGACGCAGACCTCGAGGCCCCCGAGCAGGGCTGGGGTCCTTCAGGAGCGGGTGGCCGGGGAGCACCGAGGGGCACGGGCGGGCACGGCGGTGGTGGTCGTGTCTGGGTCGGCACGACAAGAGCTGAGCGGGACCAGGGATCGGCTCCCCCGGACAGCCTTTCCCGTGAGCAGCTCTGCGTTTTGCGGTGTTTGCTGCTGATGCCCCGCCCGGAGAGACAAAGTTTGGCACAAACACCTGTCGAGAGGTGTGAGGTGAGCTGACAGTGGGGCTGGCTCGGGTGAGCAAAGGCAGCCTTTTGCTGGTGCTGGCCGGCTTTTCAGCGGGGGAGATGGGAAGGAGATCCTGTGCAGTGCTTACAGAGCATGATTTTGGAGCTGAGTCATTCCCAGAGATGTGGCCGGTTGAACAAGCTGCATCACAGCAACGTTCAAAGGGTCACAAATGCTGGAATTTGTATCTTTAAAATGACAGTGCACACTGCTCGGTGGGAACACATTGGGAAGAGGAGAGTCCCCGCGGGTGTTCTGTCCGACACTCAGGGGCGGGGGGGATCACTTACAGCTGTGCTCCCAGAGAGCAGCCTCCTGTCCCCAGCTGGGAGGGTGGGAGCTGGCCATCTGCAGCAGGGGTAGTTCTAGGGGCAGATTGTGGCTCCCCAGAGGTAAGTGCTCACCTATCCACGGACTTGAATACTTGCATCATCCTTTCAAAGCTGTAGCCCAGAAATCTGTGTCTTCCAGTGCTTCAGGCTCCTGGGAGTGATGGGTACAGGACAGGGAACACAAGGATGCAAAAGGAATGGCTCATGAAAACGGAAAGTGTCCGTGTCGCTGAGGATGTTGTTACATGGGACGCGGTCCTTTATGTGGGAAGTTTTATTGTGGATATTGTTACAAGGTAAATGGTTCTTTATGTGGGATGCTTTACTTTATTTCCAGAAAGTGTTTGAGAGGAGAGTTGATGTACTTCCCAAAAGTATTTTGGCAAGGGCAGTTCTGGCAGTGCTTATGCAACTTTTGGCTTTAGGTATTTGTTCTGAGCTCTGCTTTGTCGCACTTGTTGCCGCATGTGCTTGCCATGACAACCGACTGTGCCCCGAGAATTGGGTGCTTTGCAGTAAAGCTTCATTGTACCTCATGTCCAGCTCCCCCTTCCTTTTTCACTCTTGCCCCTTTGCCTCACTGTTTCACTGGTCTGTACATCTTAAAGCATTTAGCTACATGTTTTTCTGGCCTCTTGTGGAAAATAAATTGACAACTACCATAAATAGTGATTTTTTTTTTTTTTGGTGCCTTGCTACGAGTTACAAAATGCTTTTACAGCACTTTTTTTATCGAGGTGGTTGGTGAATAGTAGAGCCACTGAGTAGCCCCATTGTACTGTGGTGCTTTTCCCTTTTTGTGTCATAGTAAGATGATCACGAAATAATTTAACAACATGTATCAAATGCCTGTGGTAGCGTTTGTGGGCTGGGAACGCGTGTGTGGTGTAGTTCAGCTATTGCCATACCTCATGTACAATCCTGTTTCAAGCTTCTAGTTCAGGAATAACCTGACTTTTTTTTTTTTTTTTCCCATTTGTAGAACTACTGTTAATAGAATCATAAAATTCAAGAATGCTTTTGATTGGAAAGGACATTAAAGCTCATCATTCCACCCCCCTGCCATAGGCAGGGACACCTTCCACTAGACAAGGGTGCTCCAAGCCCAGTCCATCCTGGCCTGGAACACATCTAAGGAAAACAATGTGAGTCTTTTAGGCCACAGCTGGGACACATGGCTCAGGGGACTCATCCAGGGAGAGGTTGCTTTGGTCTAAACCAATGTTGCTTTTCATTTTTTAAGTATTGCATTGGATTTTGTACGTCAAGTGATACCACCAAAATAGAATCAGAGTAACTGAGCTGCAGGACTCTGCTCTTAATTCTTCTAAGGTGTTTGGGTGAGTAGAGATGCAGGAAATGCCAAATCCCAAAGCAATTATATGTTCATAATGTTACGTGCAACATCTTTAAAACCAGTCCTCAGTGCAGGGTTTTCATGTGAGTGCAAATGATCTGAAGGCCTTGTGTCCCAAAAGCCAAAAGAAAACTGCCAAAAGCAGGCCTTCATTGTGTATCCAGGATTTCTACTTGCCATTGGATTTTTCCCTTCAGTCTTCTCTCAGGTTCTTGTGCCAAAGGGGATCTGGCCCCAGAGCCATAACGGGTGTCTGTTACCTTGATAAATGTAAATGACATTTGCCAAGTCTGACAGGAGAGCAAAAACATCCTGGGGTTTGTTTGGCCAAAGATGGAACATGAAGGTGTCCGTACTAATAGTGGGTGTGACTGCTGATAGTTTAGGGTTGTGTGGTGCCTCTGGCCCCTCAGAAGTAAGGGCAAGGCTGGAGCAAGAGGGACGCTGCCATGGCTGCAGGTGAGGACAGTATTGGCTATTTCAAACTGCTTAGTCCAGAATGGGAGAACTGGAAGAACAAGTTTTCTCCTTTCTGCCCATCACCAGGCAGAATGTTAAGATGTTACTGTACTAAGCTCTTTATTTTGTGGTTTTCCTTTTTTCTTTAATTTATTTCTAAGTGTTGCAGCGAGGCGCAAGTTTCTGAGTTACACAATTTCTGACCAACGTCACAGAAATGTGTGCGTGTATGTGTGCACTTTCTGGCAAATCCAGATGTGATGTGGAAAGAAGTGAGGACTTCCAGCCTAGACTATGCAGGCTTCTGAAAAAGCTTAGTAGCTGAACAGTAGGTTGTGTCAAATTTGGAGAGGGATGTGTTTATATCTGGAAAGCACTCAGTTCACTGTGCGTGCAAGTCATCCTGAAGTAGTGAACCTGAGCAGTTTTTGATAATTCCAAGTAATATGTCTTTAAGATTTTTAATACAATATAAAGGGGTTTTTTAAGAGACCTGAGTATGTTTGGGTAGCCTTGTTCCCTAGACACTGCAATTTCTTGATTGGCAGAAGTGTTTTTTCACCTGAAAGGGAGTTGCAATAATCAACATCACTTAAGATTCAGTCTTCCTTTTTTAATCTTTTTTTCTTTACAGATTGTGATAGTCTGGGGAAATATTTGGGGATAAATAAATGAAATGGGTTAAAGTATTTCCTTCCTAGAGAGGTAGTTTGTTATTTTGTTACCAATCCTCCAGCAAATGAAATCAATCAAGTGAAATATGTGCTGAGAGGGTTGGATGGTGTGTTGGCATCCTTGTCATGTGGGAGCTGGCACCCAGCCGGGCCACACCCTTCCAAAGTTGTAGTAGCCACTGTCACTCAGTTCTTTTGGCACCTACCCACCAGACCTATCCAGAGGCTTCCACTGATAGCTCCAACTCCATCTCAAATCAGGGGGTTTGTGCCCAAAAGCAGGCTGCCAGCCTGCAAGAGCTTTTCTTTTTTCCCTCTCCAAATTGCTATTGAACTGTGGAAGTAGTTTAAAAAGTTGCTCCTGAGAAACTGATTTTCAAGTGTCTTTCATCATTATTGCCTGAGTAACAGGGTTGGGAATAAATGCATTTGCTTTGACTTGACACCTGGATTATGTGTTTTTTTCCTCTGTCAATTTGTTTTTGTAGCCTCTTCCTTTTTCATCTGCCATCCCCATAAGTTTTCTTTCATTGCCACCATGAAACATGCGTGCTCATTACTATTGTGCTTTTCTAGCTTTTAACTTTGGGCTTGCCTCTTCTTAAGCTCCCACAGAGGAATGAAGGTACACTAAAAATCCCACAGCATTCTCCTTAGTCAGTTTTTTCCTGGTGACTGTATTTTGGTAATGGTGTAAGGGAGTGTCAGGTGGCAGGCTGTTTTCCTCATGCACAAGGATGGAAGCATGTGCCCATGATTGGGGCTCTTTTCTTGCCCCACTTTGGGATGAGTGGTGTGTGATTAGAGAATTGCTGATCAGCTCAATGATTCTGATCACAGAATTTGTTTATTTTGCATTTGTGACGCAAGTCATCAAAAGGAAAACCCTTGTAAGGCCTCATGTAGGTTTAGATGTGACACAGCACTCATCTGTTTTAAGTGGGGGAAGATGCAGCCGCAGCATCCCGACTGGAACTGTGTTCTGTTTGGTGCTGTAACAGTTGAACAGGATGCTGATTCTTGTACCATTTGCCTGCTCTTCGTGGCATTCCAGTCTCATGTGCACTAGAGCATCTCTCTCTTGGATTATTTGTCTTGATTTTTCTTCCCTGCTGTCGTACATGCAGTTCTGTGTGGATCTGCTTGTGGGTGACCAACCTGTTCCTGCTCCCCACATCCCTGCAGGGCAGAAGGAGAAGCACTGAGCATTTCACTTTGCACTCTGCTCTACAGGTCAGCCACACAGGGCAGCGACACAGCAAGCTCCTTGTTTTGGGGCACTGCAGGAGTGGAACAGGATTGCTGGAGTGGATTCCTGAGGATCACCCCACACAAGCTGTTTGCAATAGCAGGTTCTCCTGCCATCAGGGAGCCAGCACTGGATCTGCTGTGATCTCAGCCTCCTATCCCAGTCACTGAGGTGTTGAAGCATGACAGAATGACTTTGACATCCTTGGGGTGCAGTAAGACAAAATAGGTCTTGTATCACATTTATCTTTACAAATCTGCCATCTGGACGTAATTCAAGTATTTTGGGTCTAAAACTGCCTGAAACGTGTCCTGAAAATGATATTGTGTCTCACCTCTCAAATACACCTACTACTCTTTATGTAACAAGAGTGTAGCCTTGATCGCTTTTCCACAGAAATTGGTAGGCTGAACTCACCTGAATTTCAGAAACATACTTTAGATAGCCTAAGATTTTTAAAGAAAAAACTCAACATGGAAACCCCAAGCTTTCTGTGGGCTTTATTGGTTTTGCTCTTTATTTGAGCCGCACCTTTAAGTAATGACACTGATGCCTACTACAGACAGCATTAAATAGATTTTGCACTCTCTCATGAGATCTTTAAGCCCAAGTTATCTGATATCTGTGTCAATACAGTAGCAGAGGTTGCGTTAATTGCAGGCCCAAGCTGACAGTGTCTCATGCGTTGTTCATTGATCTGTTTGTGATGTTCATTTCATCTGGATGCGAAGTTAGGCTTTTGGAACAGATGGTGCACCTCAAATCATGAGGCTTGTTTAAACTTTGTTCTCTATTTTGTAAATACAGAAAGTAGGTAAACAATTTGTCTTGTACTAGAGAATGGAATGCAGGAGGTTCCAACAATACTGGCATTGAAGTTGGAATGTTCAAGGATATCAGTGTGACAGTTCTCAGTGATGAATCTTACGCCGAGCAATCTGTAGTGTTGTAGTGTAGGACATGACAACGCAGTGTCTGGGGGACCAGGACTATTTTAATGCAGAGCAGTTCTAGCTGAGGACAGCTGTGGGACCTGTGTCACCCAGGGCTGCTGCCTCCTCTTAGTCCAACAAAACAGTTTTGTTCTGGACTCAGGTGCATTTTTGGGGCCTGGCGGAAAAAGGGCTTGAAAATGCCCCAGGCAGTAAACCAATGTCTGTCAAGGGGAGCTTATCCGTGGGTGTGTTTTTGAGAACTCCAGCTGTCTTTTGGTGACATGGCTCGTGGACCTGAGAGTGTCAAACTGTCTCATCTCTGAGCTCCTGCACGGCCCTGGCTGGGCCCAGGGAGGGGAATCAGTTTTGAAGGAAGCCCCAGACCATGTGTTAGTGCAGGACATCCCCGAGCTGCCGGGAGAACGGGCAGCTGGGATCCCGTGCCGGTGGGATGTGCCCCGGGTCTCTGAGCTACGGACGCAGCAGGGAAAGGAAGGGCCTCTGCTTGGGGAGGCAGGGTAGGAGAGGTGAGGTGCTTCGTGCTGACAGCTCCATTTGGTGTTGCTGATGGTTTCAGAGCCGAAGGAGTTTGATTTGGTTCCCATGCAGTAGAATAGCATCCAAACCTTAAAAAAATTTTATTTGTCCTTAGGCTGAAAAATACTGCTGTGCAGCACTTGTTTCCTTGCACCTGCAGTTCATTGTGGAAAGCATTTATTTTAGTGAGCAAACGTTGTTGTGGCCACTGCAGCGAATGGCAGAAGAGTTCCCAGAAGATCGGCGTGGCGAGCGCGAGTGCCAGCCAAAACCTTGCTGCGTTCCAGGGTGATGCCACCGAGGGAGGACGGAGCGTGAGCTGCAAAGCCCCGAGCGGAGCCATGGGAAACGGGAGGCAAAGAAGAGTCGGGCTAAGCACGGATTTAAACTGGGCTGGGTGTTAGTGGAGGAGCAGACATTTTTCATTCAAACTTTCAGAATGAAGACCTGTAAAATCTTAGCTCTGCCTTCAGTGGACTCTCTTTAGTAAGTTTCTATTTAGTATTTATGTAATCATAAAAAGCAAGCAAACAGGAAATGACATTTTCCCACTACTGGAATGAGAGGGCATTTTAAAGGCTGATGTATTTATGTTCTCTTTTTCCACTCCAAGCTTGGATTTTCCCCTCGTTTTTCAATGTCTGCTGCATTGGGTGTCACAAGGAGGACCTGATTCCTCACCCAGGGTCTTAGGAGTCCTGCTAATTCTGCTTTTTCTGAAGGTGTATCTATGACCATCAATACATGTATGTATTTTAACCATGTAGCCAGATGTACTAAGAATATCACTTTCAAAGCAAACACCTGTAGTAGATTTCTGTTTGGTTTGTGTCTGTGAGAAGTGAGACTTGGGCTGGAGAGGTGCTGTTGGAAACAAAGGATGGAGTAAATCACTCCCTGGATGCGCAGTGAAGGACTGAGTTGCAGGGAAGGAGAGTATTTATAAACTGTATCAATATTTCCCTGAAATTGGGGGTGTAGCAGGGATGGGGGCGCTTGGGTTTGGCCTGGGCCTGTCAGGATGAGCCATAAACAACCCAACCAAGCCCCTGACCCCTCAATGGAACTTATGATCCATGGAAAATTTTCTTTATCAATCGGAGAGCATATCTAAGCAGAGCATGACTTTTGGCTTTTTCTGGTCTGTAATCTCTCTGGCTTACCAGAGTTTTGTGTGCTCCCATTCAGGAAGCAGCGTGTTTTCAGCTGGAAATTTGGGGTGGGATTTGAATACTCCTGCTTGTTCTACATGGCTGCTTTGGTTTCAGGTCAGAGGGAGACAAGGGAAATTACTTTTTATTATCTTGGAATTTTCCTAACTGAAGTGGGACATTGTCTTGTCCTTCCCCAAAGCACTGCAGGCACATGGGAATAGCTCAGTGATGACACAGTTATGTGAGAAATAACAACGTTTGAGGTGTTAATAAAGTATTAAGTGTCAATCTTCTCTTGGTTGCAGAGATTTGGTCCTACAGTCCCACAGTGATGATGAAAACAAAAGGAACTTCTGTCATTCATAGAAAACCCTCTGTTACTGCTTGTGCAGACTTTTAATTCTGTTGTCTGATTTACTGTCCAGTATCTTTCTAATTAAACCTGTTAGAAATTTCGATTAAGAATTAGGAGTTGGGTCTGTTCACTACAAAATCTTGCAAAGCCTGAAGGACTGGGGTGGTGACTGCTCTCAGCAAAGTTTATTTATCAACATTATGTGAGATTTCCCTCAGCCCGGGGCAGGAAACCTCTGGAACCTGTGTTAGAGGTCAGAATTCTGTCTTTGTTCAAGACTGATCCAGGTATGGTCAATGTTTGTCTGTAGATATGAGGCTTGGCCTCAGACACTGACTTTAAACAGGATCAGGGTGACAGATGCTGCATTTTGTTGCATCATCAGAGTTTACATCCCTGCCCCTGCTGGGATGTGGCACAGCAGGGACCAGAATTAAACCTGCACCTCCCATGGGCATTTTTGTCCTTTGTTCCTCTGTTGCACCATCAGACTGTGGGAATATGCTGCTGTCCCTGCCACTGTCACCCCACCTGGGCACTGCATCCTCCTTCCTAGCCCCACTGCTGTGTTGGGAGTGTGTTCTGGGATTCTGCTTGAAATGCATCATCCCTGGGAATATTGTTTTGTTCCAGAGCGGCTGGATGGAGCACTGGGGACAGTTGTGGTTTGTCAGCTAGAGAGTTTGATTGCAAAAGTCACTGAAAAGAAGAATGACAACAAGGTTTGTCAAACTGGTGCTTTCAGACCCCACTTGACGTCTTTGCTTTGTGTTGGAGGTGGTCATGTATTTGCACTGCAGGGAATGAGTGTCTGCTTCCAAATTCAGCCCAGTGGGTCCCAAAGGCTCTTACTGGGAATATTTCTTCTTTACTTTCTTTCATTTGTGATAACATAATCTCCAGACTGCCAAGAGAAACTCCTTAATTTGTCCTGGAGAAAATCACATGGCAGAGGCAGTTTGCAAAGCAGCCCAGAGCTGTGTTTGGAGAAGAGTGCTCTGAGTGCTGACAAGCTGCATCTGCCTCTGCTTTTATTCCTTCCAGGAAAAAATGCACTATGCCAGATCTTTTTCAGTTCTCTCACCTAGAAAAGCTCTTTCTGGCACACAGGGAGCAGATATTCATTCCTCAAGTGCTTGGACTGGACTGGGACCATTCCAAAGCTGAGGAATAATTTCATTTTCCCAGAAGGAAGTGGGGAAAATCATGGACTTCTATGTACGAATGGTTGGAGAGAAACTTGGAAGAAGTCTTGCAACTTATTTATTGTGAAAAACGAGGTTCACTCCTAGTAAAATTTTAAAAGGTTTAATAAGGGGTTTAATAAAAGGGACAATAGGAGACAGAAATAAAGCAGAGTTAATAGGGCCTGGTGCTTGGCAGAGCTAACAAACCCCTTCTGTTAAATGCCCGAGTCTCATACATATTCGTAGATTTCTGTGCATCATTCAAATATTCCTTTTTTGGTATCTCTTTGGCTTTCCATCCTCCCCTATCCGGTTATCCTGCGTTCCACTTCTGATCAATAAATCCTTTATTCCAGGCTCTGAGGCCTGTCGATGTTATCTTCAACCAGATGGTTCAGGAATTTGGGGAATTTCCTTGCTTTGCTATCCTGAGTTAACTACATAAAGAAACATTCTACATATGATATAATCCTAAGAAATCACACTACTTTTAAAATGAACTTTTCCATACCACTTCGTTTTCTTACATTACACGTATGATGTTCATTTTAATATTTGCGAAAAGCCAACAATACAGTGTGCATTTATAACATTTATGATTTATTCTGGTATGGCATTTGCTCTCCTAATGCCTTACTCAGTCACGCGCCCGCCAGGCCCTTCGGGCGCCCCCTGCTGGCCGAGGGTCCGCACTGCGGCTAGGGACAGCGCGCATGCGCTCTGACCAGCGTAGCTCCCCTCAGTGAGCGGTAATGAAGGGGGACACGGGCACCCGGCGGGCGTGCGCGGTGTTGCGGAAAGGGCAACGCATGCGCAGTGGTGTGCCTGAGTACGAACTGCGGTGTTCGGGGGCGGTGCTGCGCCTGCGCACTGGCTGCGTGCGCTCGCGGCGGTCGCTCTGTGGGTGCCCCGGCGGCGATGGCGGCAGCGGGGCCCGGGAGCGGCTCGGGAGCGCCAGACGCGGCTCTGGCTGCGGCAGTGGCGGGCGAGGTGATGACGATGGAGGAGAGCGGCGGTTGTTTGTGGCCGCAGCGAGGTTGAAGGTGAGCGGAGAACGGCGACCCGGCGGGTCCCGG
>JAWWMJ010000196.1:0-11107 GCA_035047045.1 Vireo griseus
GGGCCGGGCAGGGCCCCCGCGGCGAGGGGAGCCCCGCCGGAGCCGGGGTCCGGGGGCGCTGGGGGCGGCGCCTGCTCCTCAGTTGGGGGACAGGTCCCCGGCTCTACCAGATGCCGCTCGACCGGCCCCCGGGGGGAGCGAGAATCCGGGCCGAGGCTCGTTTTGGAACGTGGTCATCGATCTGAGAACCTGTCGGACACACGGACGGTCAGCAGGTGTCAGGGTGGGGCACCGTGACCCCCCGGTACCCCAGCACCGCTGGGAGCTCCGTGTCCCCCCAGTCCCACCCCGGCTGTGCAGTGCCTGGGGCAGCACTGACCAGCGCCCCGAGCAGCCCTGGCACAGTGCCAGCACTGACGTTCGGGATCCCTGAGTCCCCGTCTCCTGCCTCCGGGGACTCAGAGCGGCCCCGGTCCCGCCAGAGCATCGAGCAGGTGCCGGAGCAGCACCGAGGCCCCGGCACAGCGGTGAGGGCACTGCCCGAGGGCCACATGCGGCTCCATCCCTTCCCGCGGACCCCTCGTGGGCACAGACACCATTCCCCCCGACTGGCACAGACCCCCAGAACCCCAGCCAGCGCAGCCACACGACGGACGGTGCACGGAGGGAGGGGCGAGGGCTGGGGGGCTGCAGATCCGAGGACGGGGGCAACTCCCTGCTCTGCCACGGCCCCCTGCCCGGGAGGAGGGGGGCTGCGCCTTCGAGGGGGGTGTGGGGGTGACGGGGAAACTTTGGGATGGGGACAGCCCGGAGAAGGGGATGACAGGACAGCCCTAGGGGAGGGATGCCAGGACACCCCGGGGTGGCGGTGGGGGCACCTCGGGATGTGGCGGGGGCGATGGGGACACCCTGAGGGGCCAAGTGCCTGGCCGGTGCCAGAGGCCACCAGATGCAGGGCTGCTGGCGAGCCCCGCGGGGGCCGAGCTCAGTGAGCCGGGGGCCCTGCTCACTGCGGCCCCGCTCTTACCGGACAGGCTGAAGCTGGACTCGTGGAGGTCCCTCATGCCCCCGTGTCGTGTGGCCGGCCGGGTGGGCGTATCGGCCAGGGGCGTCCCCGTCTCTTTTTTCCCGGCATGCACAACCACGGCCACGTCCCCCAGGTACGGGGTGCGATCCACACCCCGCAGCTTCAAACTCTGCCGGGAGCGAGAGAGAGAGCGGAGAGAGCATCAGCAGCCGCCGGGCCGGGGCAGCGGGGTGCCCGCAGTGCCAGCGGGGTGCGGGGTGCGGATCGGCCGGGCGGGGGGCGGGGAAGGGGCCGGGGCATGCTGGGGCTGGGGAGGGGAGGGGGCTGCGACTGGGGAGGGGCTGCGGCTGAGGAGGGGGCACTCGGCCAGATGCTGGGTGGGCTGTGGGGCTCCTGGTGTGAAGCAGTGCCAGGGCAGGGGCTGGGGGATGTGGGTGGCCCTGGCAGAGCAGCCCCTCTCCCCGTCCCCCCCGCGAAGCCAAGCCAAGACAAACCAAGCCAAGCCAAGCAAAGCCAAGCCAAGCAAAGCCAAATCAAGCCAAGCCCATGCGATGTCCTGTGCCCCCCCCAGCCACACAGAGCTCCCCACAAGCGCCCCAGTGCCAGCCATCATCTTCCTGTGACAGGGCCCCGGCTTCCCCCTTGCAGCAGCATCAGCACCACACCGACGCCCCAGCCTATCCCCTACAGCCGCAGCATGGGGGCACGGGGGTCCCTGGGGGCACGGGGGTCCCTGGGGACAGGCACTGCCAGGGTACCACCGCTGAGCAGCCCTGGCCACACGTGTCCCTGTCCCTGTCCTGGTGCATCGGTGGCCACTGCGAGCTGTGGGGCTGCCTTGGGAGACCCAGCAAAGGGCAGAGCCTCAGTGGGGGCCATGGTGAGCCCTGACGCTCAGCACATGCCCTGAAATGGCTGTGGGCCACACACGTGTAGGGCCAAGTGTCCTCTTGCACTGCCAGTGTGCTGGCAAGGACCCAGGGGAGGGTCCTCTGTCCCACACTGACCCGCAGGGACCCCCTGCACAAGGCACACTGTGCTCCTGTCACATGCTGCAGCATGGCGTGGCATCGGCCTGGCACAGACCCTCCTCTGGCGCTGCTGGGACCACCACAGCCACTGCCCCCTTGTCCCCTCCTGCAGCCAGCGTGGTGCAGTCCTGTCCCGCAGGGTGGCATTGCTCCGGCACAGCCACGGCACCGCTCACGGCACCGCTCCGGCACGGCCACGGCACGGCCACGGCCACGGCACCGCTCTGGCATGGCCATGGCACCACTCTGGCACAGCCACGGCACGGCCACGGCACGGCCACCGCTGCCCCCGTACCTTCTCCCGCTGCACCAGCTTCTTGTAGGCAATGTCCGGGAAGGAGCGGAGCGGGCAGAACTTGCCGGTGCCCTCGGCGCACATGAAGACGCCATTCTCGTAGACCACGCGCCCGCGGCTGATGGTGACCAGGGGCACCCCGTGGCACCGCATGTTCTCGTACAGGTTGATGTCCCCGCCCTGCACCTGGGTGCTGGCAGAGATGGTCCTGGGCAGGGGGACGGGGT
Organism: Vireo griseus; assembly: GCA_035047045.1. Lineage (NCBI taxonomy): Eukaryota > Metazoa > Chordata > Aves > Passeriformes > Vireonidae > Vireo > Vireo griseus. The sequence goes on from JAWWMJ010000196.1 coordinate 2,521, forward strand.
GGTGAGCGGGTGCTGGGGGCACGGGGAGCCCTTCCCCAGCCTCCCACCGTGCGCTGCACCTACTTGGTGGCCTCGGGGTCCCAGACCACAACATCGGCGTCAGCCCCGGGGATGATCCGGCCCTTGCGGGGGTACAGGTTGTGGATCTTGGCGGCGTTGGAGCTGGTCACGGCCACGAAGCGGTTCTCATCCATCTTACCCCCCACCTGCCGCCAGAGTGGGGTGAGGATGTGCTGGGCCGTGCCACTCCCTGTCACCCCCGAGTCCCCCAGAAATCCCAGGCGTGCTGCGGGGCCGTGATCCTTGCCAGAACCCACTGGGGTGCTCTGGGGAGCACCTTGCCCACCGCCCTCATGCCATGGGATGTCCCAGTCCAACAAGGCCCCAGTGAGACCCCAGCAGCAGCCCCGTGCCGAGGCCAGCAGTGCCGTACCACGCCACGCTCCCAGATGATGTTCATGCGGTCCTGCACCCCGCTGACACCGTGGGGGATCTTGGTGAAGTCCTCCTTGCCCATGGCCTTCTGCTTGGTACTGAAGGGCCGGTGGTCCGAGGCCACGATGTTCAGTGTGTCACTGCGGGGGGAAAGAGCAGGGTGGGGGATGGCACTGCCAGGGCTGCTTGGGGTGCCCAGGGAGCCCAGAACCCAGGGAATGGGGTACACCCACCATGGGGTGCCCAGGGAGCTCAGTGCCCGGGAAATGGGGCACCTACACCATGGGGTGCCTGGAGTTCTTGGCACCCAGGGCGCAAGATGTCCAGGGAATGGGGGCACCCAGGAATGGGGCACCCACACCATGGGGTGCCCGGGGAACAGGGTGCCCAGGGAACGGGGTGCCCGGGGAACGGGGTGCCCAGGGAACGGGGTGCCCAGGGAACGGAGCGTCCATGCAGGGAGTGTGTGAGTGAGGCACCCACAGCCCAGGTGCTCAGTGAGTCCTTGGGAAGTGCAGCGCCCACAGAGCGTGTCCCCAAGGGTCCACAGTGTCCTGGCACTGAGGCACAGAGAGCCTGATGCCCACGGCGTGGGGTGCCCAAAGGACGAGGTGCCTCGAGGCCACAGTGCCAGGGGAGCCGAGTGCTGGGGAATGGTGTGGCTGGACAGCCTGACAGCCGGGGTGGGACACCTGCGTGTGCCGGACACCAGCATGCCCAGACAGCACCGGCGAGCGCGGCTGGCAGGGAGGGGGAGCCCGTGGGGCAGGGAGAGGTGCCCAGGGCGGGTCTCACTTGGCGAGCAGGCTCATGAGGTAGGCGGAGGTGTTGGTGTCGAGGCGCAGCGGCGGCACCGTGACGTAGGCGGCGGCGTGGAACCAGTCCTGGTGGTAGTAGTGCAGCCCCGTGAGTGTGGCGTGCGCCGTGGTCGTCTCCGCGTACACCACCTTCCCTGCCAGGCGGAGGCACACGCGTGTGCAACGGGCGGGTGTGCGACGGCAGGTGTGCGAGGGGCACACGTGTGTGCACGGGCTGTGTGGGCATCCCCATGATCCCAGCAGGGCACGAGCCCTCTGTGTGCTGTGTGTGTGTCCCCTGTGTGTCCCCTGTGCAGGAGCAGCGCTGGGGTCCCAGGTGTGCCCACCTGTGCTAGGGCACTGCCCCCTAGGCACACTCATGTTCCTGTGCCGTGTGTGTGTCCCTGCCTGTGCCTGTGCCTGCCTGATGTCTCTCTGCGTGCCATCCACAATCCATGTCCGTATCCCTCCAAGCCCACAACTTCCCCGGTGCCCACGTGTGTCCCGTGTTAATAACAGGTGTTTCTGTGCCCCCACAGGTGCCCCTTGCCCACACGTGTGTTGGGGAGGGGGGTCCCCGCCCGTGTCCCCTACCTTGCATCTTGGCAGCGGCGATGACATCCCCTGCGGACATGCTGGAGACGTTCACCAGGTACACGGGGCAGTGGGTCTGCGGAGAGGGGGTCAGTGGTGCTGCCTCCACGGCACCCCAGCTCCCTGGGGGTCTCTGCACCCCTGCTGAGGCACAGGGACCCCCAAGGAACCAGGACGCCCACCCCCAGCCGGGAGATGCCCAGGACCACTCACCCGGTTGGCAATGGTGATGACACGGTGCGTGGCCTCAGCTTCCAGCTGCAGAGAGAGCCGTGGTGACACACGTGACACACAATGGTGGCATCAACGGGCGGGTGGGTGACACAAGGATGGGTGGTGGCAGCTATATGGATGTCCTGGGCCATGCCAGCCACATCCCATGCCACCGCTGCAGCGGCACCTGCCATCACCTACCTCTTCAGGCCGGCTGATCTCGATGCCCTCCGGCCCCGTAATGCCCAGATCCAGAGCTTCCTTGGCTCCCTGGGGAATTTGGGGGGGTCAGGGCGGAGATTCTGCTGCCCCCAGCTGGGTGCCCATTGTCCCCCCCACGCCCCTGCCCTCACCTCGGCCACCAGCTCGCCGTTCTCGGCGTGGACGCGGGCGATGGCGCCGATGTCGCGGCACGCGCGCAGGACCTGGTAGAGCTCGCTGTCCCGCAGCATGTACAGGTCCTTGTAGGTCATGAACATCTGGAAGGAGTTCACTCCCTTCTCCCGCACCAGCGTCTCCATCTCTGCCTTCACCTGCACCGGGACAGGGGCTCAGAGTGGGAGCTCACTCCACGAGGGGCAGGGACCGACACCCCCCTGGGGACACGGGATGTGGATTTGTGGGTGATATGGGCAGTGACAGATGCTGGGAGGGAGCAGAAGGGATTTTCTTGCCCCCTGGGGGTACCCACACCATCCCTCTGCCCCTGCTCTGCTGGAAGGGGGGTCAGGGCTGGGGTGTCCCTGCAGCACAGCCGGGAGCCAGCTCTGATCCCACTCCAGCAGCTTTGAGGGGATTGCAGGGGCTGAGTGTGCTGTGGGATGGGGTTTGGTCACCAGTCCTGCCTGCCACTCCCATGGGGGTCACGCTGTGGGGTGGGGTCCCTCCAAGCTGGGACCACCAGCCCTGGGCACGCTGCTCCTCTCCACGGCAGCAGCAGCTTCCCTGCCCGTGTGGGGGGCTCAGCCTCAGCCCCTTGCCCCAGGGCACCCCTGAGCCCCTGCCCCGCTGAGCCCGGCTCAGGGCAGCTCAAAAGGCATCCTGGGGGCTCAGCCCACCCCCCAAGCAGCTAATGGGATCAGCGGGGCTGGGAATTAGCCCTGGCAGCTGCTCCCGGAGCCGTGCCAGACTCACCTTGGGCGCCCACCAGGTGATGCCCATGTGCAGGGCGTAGTCGCAGCACACCTTGGGGTCGGCCAGGCTGCGACACTTCTCGTAGGCGTCCAGCAGCGACGTCTCCTTGTCGGGCAGGACGTGGCCGATGATCATCGTCGTGCCCCCCACCAGCGCTGCCTGCGGGGCACAGGGACCGCGGGGGGGTTCAGGATTCATCCCCCCACTGCTGGCACTGATCCTGCCCAGCCACGAGCCACGTTTGGGCACGGCATTGCCCACGGACGGGCAGGGACCCTGGGTGCAGGCAAAGACCCCTGCAGCCCCCTGGCCCCACCGAGCAGCACATCTGGGCACACGACACATCTGGAGAGCCCCATCCTGCCACCACCAGGGCACCCACTGCCCCCCCCAGCCCCAGCCACGGTATTTGGGGCACGGAGGGACCCGGCAGCCCCGCTGGCACAGAGCCCCACGTGGGATGGGGCCGCGGGGAGCCCCCCCGCCGCAGCAGCGTGGGCGGCAGTGCAGGCGCTGTGGCACTGCCGCTGTCCCCGGCTCACCCGGCCCCGCTAATCCCCAAAGCTCCTTTGCCCATCGGCCCTCTCGGGAGGTGCCGGCGTGGTGCCACGAGGCGGGTGACAGTGACGGGGAGCAGGCCTGGCACGGGGCGCCCGCGGGCACTGCACAGACCCCTTCCCTCCAGCACAGCGGCGAGCCCCCTGCCCAGGGACGGCGGGCACCCTGGGGACAGGCACGGCCAGCGCTGGCCTGGCACAATGGCTGCTCTGTGTGGACGCTGGGGACAGTGGGACAAGCTGCAGGGACAATCCTCTGCTGGCCCCTTGACGCTCCCAGGCAGCAACACTCGGTACACAGTGCCACAGGGAGGGCAGAGGGTCCCCGAGCTGGCACGGGGTGCCACGGCCCCAGCGTGGGAGGAGGGTTCTCACAGCGAGGGGACGTGATGGATGGGGACACGGGGACAGGCGGTGCCACGCCACGACGCTCCCGTGGAGCTGATGCCTCGGAGATGCCCGCAGTGCTGGGGCGGGGGGCTGCACCAATCTGCGCCCCCAGGGAGCCCCCAGAGCGGGGAGCAGACCCCTCACGGGGGCTCAGGCCGCGGGGGTACCTTGGTGCCATGGTAGAAGTCATCGACACAGGTAGCGTTCATGAAGGTCTGGTGGAAGTGGGTGCTGGTGTCGATGCCGCCCGGGATGACGAGCTTGCCAGTGGCATCGATGACCTTGGCACCGCCGGGGATCATCAGCTCGCGCCCCACTTGCTGGATGATGCCGTTCTCAATGTAGACGTCGGCCTCGAGGGTGCAGTCGTCGTTCACCACCTTCCCCCCCTTGATGAGGATCCGCATGGTGGCCGCGTTGGCCATCATGGTGCTGCAGGGCAGAGGCAGCACCGGGGTGACCACTAGGAGCCCCCCAGGGCCGGGGGTCACTCTGCTGCCCACCCTCACCGGAGGTGCCCCGGTGTGGGCAGGGCTCAGCCCCGCAGCTGCGCATCCTCCACGGGCCATGTCAATGGATTATCCCGGGAAATCCGCGGAGAGGAGGGGCCCAGGCACGGAGCTGGGGCTGCCTCCCTGCCAAGAACCCTGCTCCAGTGACTCCAGGCTGCACCTCGGCAGGTGCCACCCTCCCTGCAGACCCAGCACCTGGAGCGGGGCTGCCAGACCCCAGCCCTGCCACCCTCCACTGCCATTGCCACATGTGCCTTGGGGACACTGCTGGGCGTCCCCACAAAGTGACAGCACCCATGCCCAGGGCAGGCTGCCCACCTTGTCCCTGTGGGTGACCAGGACTGGCACGGACAGCACCAGGGCTGGCATCACTCACTGGGGTCTCTTCCCACAGCCCCACATGGTGCCAGCTCTGCCAGAGACCCCCACACTGCCTCAGCGCTGCCTGAGCCCCCGGCAGCGAGGGGCATCCCCAGACACGATCAATAAGTCATTTGGTGAAGGTCAACCACCATCGACCCATCAGAGCAGGGACAGCACGTGCTGGCTATGCCCACCCGGGGCAAGAGGTGGGCTGGGACCCCAAACCAGACACCTCGCTGCAGAGACCCACAAAGAGACCCCTGCCTCACCGTCCCTGCTGCAGGGACCCCTCCTCCAGGGACCCCCATGGGCAGCGCAGGACCGTGCGCCATCGCTGACCCCGAGCAGCTCTGCGGGAACAGCCCCTGCTGCCCACCCAGCCCCTGCTGCCCACCCAGCCCTGCTGCCCACCCAGCCTGGGCTGCCCACCCAGCCTGGGCTGCCCACCCAGCCCCTGCTGCCCACCCAGCCCTGCTGCCCACCCAGCCCCTGCTGCCCACCCAGCCTGGGCTGCCCACCCAGCCCTGCTGCCCACCCAGCCCCTGCTGCCCACCCAGCCTGGGCTGCCCAGACCCTTGGACAGCTACTGGGGCCAGGACTGAGCCACGGGCAAAGGCTGCTGCTGGTGGGGGAGTGACCTCGAGCCAGGGGTGGCTGCTGCTGCCACGGCCCCGCTGTGGCTCCAGGTGGGTGCTGAGACAGGGACGGTGCCCTGAAGGGAGTCCCGAGCGGTGCCAGGGATTTCCAGCGCCCGTCCCAACACCTGCTGGGCAGCAAATGGCTTCTCAGGCACCAGAGCTGGCAGGAGCCGTGCTGGCCGTGAGGCTGGGCTGGGCTTTGCTGGCAGCTGGGCATTCCCAGAGCCACAGGCCAGGGCAGCTGCCGGGGGTGGGGACAAGTGGCTGTTCCCACCATGGGACCCCCACTGCACTGGGGGGGACAGCAGCCCTTCCCGAGCCAGATCCTGCCCCTGGGCTGCCCAGTGGCTGCCGTGGGTGATCCCGGTGCCAGCTGGCGCCTTGTCCTGGTGCCCTCACCTCGGCACAGAGCAGCAGGAGCAGCTGCCGGGGTCCTGCAGGCAGCCCCCCTCGGGAATGTCACTGGCATGCACAGCTGTGTCACTGCTGAAAAACTCCCCAGGGGACCGAGGAGGGGTGGCAGTGACCTCGTGCAGCTTGCCAGGCCACTGTGGCACGCTGGGCATTGGCACCCAGTGGTCTGGCCCCCACACCTGCCCCCCGGTGCCCCCCAGCTCTGCCCTGGGCGCATGGGGAAGCTGCTGCCCCAAGTGAGGGCTGTGCTGGGGAGCATCTGGACCCAGAGCTACACTGGAAGGAATGAGGGGGATGACAGAAACAAGGGGGTCAGCCCCAGCCGAGGACTGGCTGAGTACCCACAGTGGTCAGGGCCCACCATGAGTGACACCAGGAACAAGACAGGGCAGAGATTCACCTCGGTGGGGTGAGACCAGAGCTGGTGCCCACAGCGTCCCTACGAGCCCTTGGGAGCCCAGAGCAGGGCTGGGCCAGGCAGGAGATGCAGCAGGGGGTGCAGGGGGAGGTGGCACAGAGCAGAGGGGGTGGGGGAGAGGCAGCACTGTCGCATCCCGAGATGAAAGCGGGCTGTGGTGACGGACGGATCTGGAGCATGGAGCACGCGACTGCCAGCGGTGCCGCAGCTCCCGGCACCGTGAGACCCCTGGCACGGGGGGAATGGGGCACAGGGGGCCAGCGTGGGCGGACAGGAGCGGGGTAAGCACAGCAGAGGGGATGCAGGGCTGGCAAGGGGACAGGGCATTGCTGGGGGCACAGGCGTGGGCTGGACACCATGCACAGAGAAGAGCTGGCAGCTCCACACGCTGCTTGTGGCCACCACAGAGCCACCCACGCTGCTGCCACCACGCTGCCCTCGTGCCACTGTTCCAGGCACCTCTCCTGCCCCGTCCCCAAGGAACCTCCTGCACTGCCCATGGCAGAGCCCTGACCTCCCCACACCACCAGCCCTGTGCCCAGCACTGGATGCCCACAATGGCCTGTCTGGGACACCAATGCCCCTGGTTCACCATCACTGCCCCCAGATCACACCCAGTGCTCCCACTCAGTCCCCCCAGCTCACACCAGTGACCCCAGCTCACTCCCAGTGCTCATGCCAGTGCTCCCATCTCACACCCCGTGACCCCCAGCTCAATCCCAGCGCACCCCAACTCAATCCCAGTGCTCACACCTTACACCGGTGCCCCCCACGCTCACACTGAGCATCCCTAGGGCCTCTGCCCCTCTGTCTCCCAGCCCGGGCCACAGTGCCAGCACGGCACCAGCTCTGGTGGCACCGGGGCCCTTGCCCGCGCTGCAGCGTGGTGGCACAGCCAGCATCGGCCGGCCGTGGCCGTGCTGGCGCGGTGGCCGAAGGCTTCTGCCAGACAACAGGCTCCGGAGCAGGGCAGAAACGCAGCGTCAGCGCCGGGGGGGCCACCGGCAGGCACCCGGGGACCCCCGCCCACCCCGCGCCGCAGCCCCCCGGCTCGGCCACCTCGGCAGGCGGTGGCCGCGGCGCCGCTTCCCGGCACACAAAGCGGCGCGACCATTCGGGGGGCTCGCAGCCCCCCCAGCCCCGCCGGCTGCCGCGGCGGCCCCCGGCCGCGAGGACAGCTGTGACCCCGGCAGGACAAAGGGACCCCAGCCCCGGCGGGGGCTGCCAGGGGCACCTGTTGGGCTCGGGGCGGCTGCCGGGCCCGGCCTTTGTGCCGGAGCTGCCGCATTGTGCGGCGCGGCGAGCCCGGGGGCCCCTCACCGCCCCCCGCTTTTGTCTGCGCCGGCGAGACCCCGGCACCCACCCTGCCCGCGCCCAGCCCGCACCCACCCCGCCCGCGGGGGCTCCCCTTTGTCAGCCTGCGCTCGGTGACCGTCACTGACACCGGTCCGCGACCACTGCCCGTCCCTGACCAGAGGCGGCGGCTGGGTGGGCATCGCTCTCCGCCCGGGAGATGCCCCGGGGGGGGGTCACGGCACCACGGCCCCCAGCCCTGCCCCTGCCCCGGCTCCGGTGCGGGCACGGCCAGGCTGGCTCGGTGTCCCGCTGCCGGGATCGCACCGACCGCCCCCCGGCCAGGACGACGTGCGGTGCCACCGAGCCACCGCCCCGGGAAGGAGCGGGAGACCCGCGGGGGCCGCGATCGGCGGGGGAAGGATGCTCCATCAGAGCTCCATCCCGCCAAGCCCGGGATGCTGCGGGTGCGCGGCCGCTCCTTGTCCCCGCGGGCACCTTGGCCCAGCCCGGCCCGGCCCAGCCCGGGCACGGAAACGGGCACGGAAACGGGCACGGCGCGGCCACGCCCGAGCGGGCGCGGGGCGCTGCGGAGGGGTCCCGGCGCGGGCTGCGGGGACACGGGGAGGTCCCATTCCCGTTCCCAGGCCCCCGTCACCCCCCGGCCCTGACCCCCAGGTCACTGCGGCAGGAGGCCGGACCGGCGGCCACGGAAACTAGGGTGCTGCAAGGCGGGGGCGCCCGGCCGGGGGTCTCCGCCGGAGAGCGGGGCCGTCCCCGGTGCGGGGCGCGGGGCTGGGCGCAGCCCCGGTCTGGGCCGGGCCCGGGC
>JAWWMJ010000212.1:0-36621 GCA_035047045.1 Vireo griseus
TGCTTTGCTCCACAGGTGCTTTTCTGCCAAGGGCATTCCCATCTTTTTTGATCCTGAATGTTTGGAAAGCTGAGTTTGATGAGAACTAGTTCATATTTTGATTATTCTTTACTTGCTTGGCACCAAAATCAGGGGGTAAAAATTTGGTCCTTAGCCAAAAATGCATACGCCTGATGTCGCCATCTTTAGAAGGACAAAAATCAGCGTGCTGAGCTGCCATCTTTGGTGTGGCAACACGTGACTCCTGCCCTTTCTCGCCATCTTGGGATCTGGCAGAAGCCGCTTCTGGCTGAGCCGCCGTCTTTTGTGCTGTACAGCAGAAGGGTCCCGCTCCTCAGAAGAGCATTTATTCCGTTGCATGAACCCAACCCCGACTCTGACGCCGACTCTGCTCTTGCACCATCTGCGTCCCCACACGGCAAAACGCCGCGCAGGATCGTGCCGCAAGCGCGGAGTCGCGGCCGGGGTTGGGGTCGGGCTCAGGCAGGCGGGAAGACGCCTTTGTGAGGCGATGGGTCTGCCGATGGGTCATTTTGTCCTTCCCCAAGGCGCATGCGTGATCACCTCCCATCTTGGGAGGGACGGCGTCGCCAGTCGCCATTTTGGGTGTGGCACAGCCTCACCGAGCGGCTGCAGTGCGTCGTTCTTATCACCAGGGGGCGGCAGCGACCTAAGTACCAACCACGCTCTCAGGCTGTGCTACGCTGAGAAAAAAACTCTGAACACACTGAGCTATTTCTATTGCTTTCATCGATACCATATTTTCTTCAATTATCAAGCCTTTATTGTTTAATTTATATATACAACAGTTATATTTACATTTTAATACCATTTATATCCATACTTAGAATTTCTTATCCTCCAAGATCCTGCATATAATACAGTAGATATGGAGTTGTATTTTGAAATGAATTTTAATAAAAACGATTAATTTTGTGTATATATAAAAATACACATATATAAAGATAAAGGTAAGAAAAACTATAGATTTAATATTTTCTGCACAAACACAGCCTTTAAACTTCCAAGCATTTTTGGGCTGTATCATCCCGTTTTTGGGAGGACACCACCTAACTCCACTCATACCCTACTCACCTTCTCCTCCACTGCCTGAAATGATATCATCACCATGCAGACTCCAATTTCCTCCCTTTTTACTTGTCCCCAAAAGGGCAAAACCAAATCAAACTAGCCAGGACATCACTGTGTTTCTTTAATAATGCCATTTACATACGTACATTCCCCCTCCAAAAGGGGCATCTTCTAGAAAAATAAAGGGAGGGCAGCCTACAAATGCTTCAAAACCCTCCCCAGCTCCTGTCTTGCAGGCTGGTGGTCGCCCCACAGCAAAGGGCTAGGGGATCTGAGGATGCTGCCTCGTCTACCACTCAGGCTCTTCTCTGCCTTTTTCCTCCTCAGCTCCTGCGTGGTATCCGGCACTCCAAGGGCAGCTGGAGTCTTAGCTGCCGGAAGCTTTGGTGTGGGAGAAATCTTTTGCCATTTGCAATCTTAGGAGGTGGCACCCATTCTCTAACCTAACCCGCAACCCTAATCCTACCCTAACCCCAACCCTAATCTGAAAAGTCCCTGAAAAACTGTAAAAATGCCCAAAAACACAAAAAAACCTTGAAAGGCACTAAACCCCCTCTAGAAATTCCCTGAAAACACCCTGAGAAGGCCCTAACAAACCCCAAAAAATCCCTAATAAAACCCTAAAAATACCTAAAAAATACTCTAACCCTAAAAAGCCCTAAAAAGCCCTAAAGACACCCTAAAGATGTCCTAAAGAACCCTAAGAATACCTACAATCCCTAAAAAAGCTCTAAACGGACCCAAAAAGCCCTAAAGATTCCCCGAAGTACCCTAAAAATTCCATCAAAAACCCTAGTCCCAAAAAAGCCCTAAAAATACCCTAAAAATCTTGAAAAAAACCCAGAAGTACCCTAAAAATTTAATTAATATTCTTTTAAAATCCCTAAAAATACTCTAAAAATCCTAAAAAGGCCCTGAAAAGACCCTAAAAATTTCCTTTAAAAAACCTCTAAAAATACCCTAGTCCTAAAAAAGCCTTAAAACTCCCCTAGAAATCTACCTTAAATAGTCCTAGAAATGCCCTAATTTTAAATGGTCCTTAAAAAGCCTTAAAGATACCCTAAAAAGCCCCAAAGAATTTTAAATAGTCCCGAAGAAGCCCTAAAAAGGCGCTAGAAAAATTCTGAATAGTACTAAAAGCCCTAATGATATGCTTAAGAATCAAATAAAGCCCTAAAAAAGTCCTAACAATACCCTAAAAAATCCCAGAAAAGCCCTAAGATACTCTAAAATATCCTTTAAAATACCTGAAGAAAATGAATAAAACTAAAAAACTGCTCAGCTGCAGCCTCTACCTGTCGCTCTCTCGTCCACAGATATCCCCACCGTTCTGCAGCGGGTTTTGTTTGCCTTTGAGGGTTCTCGCATCGTCCAGATGTTAGGGTTGCTATGTTATGCTGTGCCTGGGGGGAAAAAAGTGTTGTTAGGGGTGCTGTTTATGGTTAGGAGTGGGGTGAGGGCTGGTGCTTCTGTACCCTAACTTGTATCCCAACTCGTACCTGGTATCCCTTGTGTCCGCCGTGCACTCTCTCGCGCGGAGCGGCGGCGGTGCGAAGCGATGAGCGCCGGAGGCGCGGCAGAGCGCAGTGCGAGGGGAGCGGCTCGGCGCGGAGTGAGGCCCCCAGTGAGCTCTCCCAGGATATTATGATACCTGCTTGGGGTATTTTGACAGAACGAAACATATGTCATTCTAGAATCAGCCTGGAATAAAAGACGTGAGCAAATCTGAAAGTGTGGTTTTGTCCTTTAAGTTATATTTCTTGAATGCCTACAGCTTCATATGGATTTTAGCCAGGATACTAAAATAGTCACTTTAAGATTCAGTAACTCATGGTCAAAAATATTTTCTCCTAGCTATGAAATTTAAAAAAAAAAAAACAAAAAAAAAAACCCCATCGATTTTGTACTTGAACCGGTTTGTAATCTACACGTTTGTATGGACTAGCTGTCAGCTCTCAGAAAATACTCCCTAGTATTTGCATCTTTCAAGGTTGTTGAAAGAGAAGATGAACACCCTGTTGTCTTTTCCTTTCCTTACGTAGTGAAGTAATCTAATATTTTACAATAAAATTTACTGGCTTGTGGTTTATGATCTATAAATGATGTTTGTTATGATTTTATTATGTAATTTATAGGTCAGTGTTCTGAGGGTAGTCCCAGCCCTTTGTTCCTTGGCCAGCTGCCCCGTGCAACCAAGTCCCTGTGCTGTGTGGCTGTGCGAGGCATCCGATGCATCTATTTTGAACAAAAAGGGTGACAAGTGTGTTTTGAAACTTAGTACCGGTTCCCTCAGCTGTTCAGTATTTCACACTGTTTATTTTGAACTACAGCCTTCAGATTGTTTCTGATTCAAAGGTTATGTATTTTGGGCCTTAATTCTTTTTTAATAGTGCATTATCTCAGGGGAGCTGTGCAGGGCTGGGTAAATCTGTTGACCAGAGTGTGGATGATATTTACACATCTTCTGTGTTTTCCGTGCTCAGTCAGTGACAACTGAAGTAAATAACAAAAGCTGAGGAAATGCAAAAATACCGCTGTCGTTGTGCATCTTTTAGTTTAGGGACCAAATTGAAATGTGCAGTGACATGAAGAAAGCTCAGCCCAGCTGGAGCTAAACATCCATTAGTTAACCTTTGCAACATGGAGGTGTTCTGAAAAGGGAGCCTCTTAGTTAAATATTATTCAAGAAGGTCTTGGATCATGGCAGCCAGAAATGCCTGAAAGGTTCATAGACAATGTAAACACCTGTTAAAGGCACAAGTATATGAATCTTTTTGTTTTAGACTTAAAATGGCTGGTTAACAAGCATCCCGAAGAGCCAGCCACCCACATTCTTCCTCCAGAGAATTACATATGCCTAGCTCCCAGGCTCTGAGATGTAATTACAGTATGAGGAGGTTTGGGAGAGCTGAAAAGTCACCATAGCAACCTCCTGGCAAAATCTTTTGCTCATCCAATATAAAGCTAGATTTCTTTTTGTCTGAATGGCCCTAGTGAGCCTGAATGTGTTCTGTCTTTGCTCTCTGCTTCTCTTCATTTCATTGTACTCCTCAATCACAGTGCTTTCCTGCTCTGAGTCCTAAGGGTCGTCTACTAAATCTTCCCGTGAAAGTTTTGACTAGAAATGGATGCAGGATGCTGGTCATTCAATCAGGGTCTACCTCTGAGTTAGGGAAGAGATGCGCTCTCGCGGCATTCCAGACCCTTTGCAATCGTCTCCAGTGAAGCCGAGAAACGCCTTGTGCTGAATAATTGCAAGCATTGAAGTAAGCTGAAAACCATGGAAACTGATAAAATAAGACGAAGGAAATGGAAATCATTGAAAAGTCTTGTGGAGTCCCTGTTCAGAAGAAAGGCTCTCCATGCAAGAGTTGATGCGAATGATGAAAGCTATGCAGCATGGATTTGGTGAGACGCAGTGCGTGCCAAGCAATTTCCATGGATATGAGCTGCTGTAATAGAAGGAGACCAAGATCTGCTGGTTGAGGCCGGTGGATGGCAGGAGGGTGCTCAGCTGCAGCTACTTGACTGTGAGAGGGTCTCTGCTGGTGCACAGGGAGAAGGCAAAGCAGGAGAGGAACTCCTGAGATATAAAGCAGTTTGGCTAAGGGATGCTCTCAGTTTTTTGAGGAAAAACTTGAAGTCTGGGGTGTGTAAATGGGGGTAACCAAGAGGAGGAGACAGATTTGTGAGGAATAAGGTGACGATGGATGAGTAGGTTACGTAGGAAAGCAGAAGTGAGGGACGCTTCTCTTCTAGTCCGGAGACTAGAGGGCCTGGAGGAGCAGGGGACAGTGTTCAGCAGCCTTGGGAGGTCCAGGCTTTCTCTGGTTCCTCTTACATCCCTCTCAGATCCAGTAAGGGAGGTGAGCTACTGAGAGCTGCTGCCAAAACGTTTAAGATCACACTCCTGCAGGAGACAGCCACCAGCCGTCCAGGGCCCATTTTGTGCCTCTGGAGCTGACTCATAAAATTCAGGAGATGACCTCTGGCTGGCCAAAGTGACAGGCACACGGGGTTGTCCTTCCCAGGGCCCACTCTCTCCAAGACCTCACTCATGAAGTCTTTCTCAGCAGCAAGCAATAATTAGTATTTTTTGAACTTGGCAATGACTCATTAATATCTTGCAGGAGGGAAGAAAGATGTTGATGTTGATCTTTACACTGTAGTGTTATATACTACAAATAGAAGCTAGAGAGTTGTTGTGGGGAATTTACAACTAGCGTTCTTTAGTGCAGTCACTTTTGAAACAGAAATGAAGGGAATTCTTCAGTTTTTTCTTTCTAATTTGTGTTTTTCAGTGCTCCATATTCTGGACTTTGCTCTGGACAAAACCTATGTGACTCTGTGACGTACCACAGGCTGGGAGTGTAATGATTTGTTTCTTAAATATTATTGCAAAAGTCAACAAATCATTTCTGGAGTAATAAAAGAGAAGGTTGGGAGCAGAGATTTGTTATCACGGCAATTTTTAAAGGACCTAAGAAATGCGGTTTCAGAACAGAAATAACCTACTCTTCATTTCCTGACCCACCGAAGACATCACAACGTCCCTACTGATTTTCTCTTTATATTTCCTTCACCAGTCTTTTGGCATCTGACAGAAGAAACGTTGTGGAGCAAAAAGCTGCCCGAGTTTCTGTGCTACACGGGGAGGTGAGTTTTTGAGCAGAGCCTTTAAATAACGATGGTGTTTTCAGAGGCAAGTATGTAAGTATATAGGAAGTCCTATTTCGGTACCACAGGCTGGGAGCATAATGTTTTATTCCTTAAATGCTACTGCAAAAGTCAGCAAAAAATTGCAGGAGTAATAATGGAGAAAGCTGGGAGAAGAGATTTGTTGTCACAGCAGTTAATGGAAAACCGGATGGCATTTCCTAACATTGTAAGTTTTGCAAAGTGCAATCTTTAAAGGAAATTGAGAGGGTTGTTATTACCTCCGAGGTTTTTATAATTTTCTAATGTTCATTTTACATGTCTGAACACAAAGGGACAACTTCTATTTTGCCAGAGGACAGGCTGCTGTCACCCTTTGCGGGGAGCCCCAGGCAAGGGCTGTGTCTGACGTGAAGCCAGGCGACTCCACTGAGCGGAGCTTGGCCATCTTAGACCATCTGGGGATCTAGTTCATCCCTCACGGTCATTTTATGTAACTCACTAATAGGTGAAGATTTAATCTAGTGTCGTCCTAAACCAAGATTAAGTCCTTCCTTTGGTGCCCGGTGAAGTGAGTGAATCTAGGGCTCTGGGACATCGGGCCTCACTGTCCACTCTCTTGCTCTGGTTTAACTGTAGTCATTTTGGGAGCAACTTTAGTCAAAGGGAAGTACAGAACAGAATAAAATCCTTCCAGTTTAGACCGGCATGTTTCAATTTTAAGTGTTCGTTGTATGCTTAGGAACTAGCATACGCTGAACTGGAACTAGCCCTTTCTCAATTTACACCAGGGCTTAATTACACTCGTGAAAATTTGCCCAGGGGTGACAGAGCCCAGGGGTGGGAACAAATACTTTTATTGGCCGTGCTGTCCATGAGCATCTTTGTGTCCTTTTTCTCCCCGTACCCTTTGTCCTGTCTGCTGCTGTGTGGTTTACCATCCCACCAGAGTCTGTAGGATATAACTGCGGGTCAGCACACTCAGCTTAGAGGCACCGGCAGAGCTTTCTCTTGTTTTCCCTACGTTTTTAGGAACTTCACCTCTTTGTCAAAGCAGATTGAAAGTTACTAACAGATTTGCAGAGTCTTGGCAGATGAACACAACACGTGTTACGCGTCATCGTATAAACTTAATCTCTTTTAGAACCCAGCAGAATCCAGAGGGTTTGTGTAGCTGTGACCTTTACAGAGATGACTGGTCTAGTGACTCAGCCCAGTCACAGGGAGCGAGGGCTTCTGGTCTCCTGTGCTCCAGCACATTGCAGGAGCAGTTTGAATTTCTCAGCCAAGTGAGTGGGAAGGGGGTGCTCACCAACATCTCTTTTTCAGAGCATGCCTAGAAAATGAAGAGGTTCCTGTGTGGCCCTGAACAGCACTTGGCTGACAAGGTTCTTTGCATCTTGATGGCTGCTGCTCGTCTTTTTCTCCTGACAGGTACAGTAATCCTGCTCAGGATTTATCACATGGATGCCAGCAGGCTCCATGGACATCCCTCAGCCCAGTCAGACAGTGTCCCGGTTTGTGCACACACAGTTTATCCCCACAGGAGCCCACTTTCCTCACGTTCTGCCCCAGAGCAGCAGTTGTTCTTGTTCTGGACCTTTCCCTTCAGCTGGTACTGGTGTCCCAGAAGCACGCTGGCCAGAGACCTACAAGTCTGGACATGATGCATACCCTCTCCTGGCATGTTGGTTCAGTCTGGGCTGCAGATAAGTCAGTACAAATGAGAAAATACGTCAAGGAATGAAATGTCGGGTTTTGGTTGCCTCACAGCCGTTGTCCCAGTTTGGAGGTGAAAAGGCTCATGGTTTTGTCATTATTAATTTCTTTCCCTCCTGGCTGTCTTCCTGCATTTCTGTATGTTTTTTTTTTCTAGTTTTACTTTGGTCACTGTAAAATAAGAGGTGTGCAATTGCTCCGTGGTGTCATGGGAAAAGTGCAAAGCTGCTGACAGAACTAAGTTCTGCGGTAATAACTCGGGCCCTGAGTCAAGCACAGTAAGCTGTGCATCGTGAACACACTCGGCATCCTTTCACTCCACCGTAAATCCTAGCAAAATGATAACTAGTTCTATGCTGGATTTTATATTTCTTTCTTTGACTTCTCCTCAAGAACAATGCAGGGCACAGAGATAATTCATGCTTTTAAAATGCACCCTCTAGGACTGGGGTCACTTCCAACACTCAGGGGTGTTGAGGAAAACTCAAACTCTTTCCAAAGAAAACCTTCATAATAAAAAGACTGAATTAACATAGAGCTCCTGCCAAATATATCAACTTTCTCTCAGCTTTGGATGAGAAAATCAGACACCCAAACTGATACTGGACCATGTGGACCCTAGAGCTGATCTATGTATTGATTCCTATTTGACATGTCTTGAGGACTTTCTTTTGCTTTGCAGGGTTAAATTTGTCTTTTTACTGGTAGCGGTCTCAGTTAAATTTCAAAGGCAGAAGAAATGAGAAATAGAATAAACTTTAGATTGTTTTAATCATAAATCAGGGAAGTACTCAAATGAGGACATAGGGCAGCTTTTTCTTTGGAAGTGACACTTTGTTTCCCTTGTTTACTATCTTTTCCAATGCTGTTTTCTAACAGAAACTCGCTATCTGCATGGAGAACGCCTGGATTTACTGGGAAGGGATGACAAATATGTGTCCCTGGTCAATTTCAGTATCCCTAAGCTCTGTCAGTTCACGGTGTGCATTGACCTCAACCGGACTGCTGACATCAGCTCGTGGGCAGTGTTTTCCTATGACATTGATACTACCTCAACAGACATAAATAACCCAGAACTTGGGCTCTCTGGAGAAAACAAGCACTTGAGACTTTATCTTTTTGGCACCAAACGAGATATTGAGATTGACCTGGCTCTTTTTGGGTGGTACACTGTGTGCTGCTTGTGGGACAACAGGAGGCAGCTGCTGCAGGTCTACTGCAGCGGTGATCTCGTGCACAGCGAGGCCGTCGGCAGCACGGAGTGCCTGAAGCCCAATGGCAGCCTCGTGCTGGGCCATCTGCACGAGAGGAGGGGTGGCTTTATTGGAAGGGTCAGCAACATCTTCATTGGCAGCTTGTACTACTTTCAGCTGTGGGACCGTGTACTGGGCCACCAGGAGCTGCTGGACTGCTCCATGGGCAATGCCATCAGCTGGAAGGAGGAGTTCTGGAACTTCAGCACCATCCGCCCCGTAGGGGACCGTCACCTGCGCTGCGGTGAGTCTGAGTTACTTCATCTTCCCGGGGCTTACGTGTCCTGGGGATCACACACAGAGCAGGGAATCCTCCACCGATTGGGATTGTCACATGGGCCCCGGGTCACTGCCGCTGTGATTAATACTACGAGTGGGCAGAGCTGTGGTCATGCTTATGACATTGCCTGTTCTCCCCACAGAGGCTCCTCTTTACAGGGATACAGAGGCTATGGATGAGGGAAAGCTGACAGGGGCAGGCTCTGACACTGAAATCCTCTGGAGGTGGCATCTTTTGGATGAACCTTTCAGTGTTTTATCCTTCTGCTGGGTCAACAACCTGCTGCTGAGCTGGCCCGGTATTAAGCAAGGTAGACTGGACTCAGATATTTTCTTCTAAAATGTTTAAAAATATTTAATGGCATTAGTTAGATGACAGACTCATAGAATCATGGAATCATGGAAGGTTGAAAGAGACCTTAAAGATCATCCAGATCTACCGGCTCCTGCCACGGACAGGGACGCCCTCCACTAAACCAGCTTGCTCCAAGACAGGGCCAACCTGGCCTCGATCACTTCCAGGGATGGGGCATCCGCAAGTTCCCTGGACAACCTGGAATGATAGTAATCGCTTTTCTGCAAGTCTCCTGTCTGTTGTGCATCTCGGATGGATGTTACTTCATTGACAAGCAGTCTTATCAGTGTCTTGGGTTATCTTATCATTCAGCCATGATATATACTACATTGTATTTAAATAATGCAGGGAACTGAGACTGACTGATTGACAGTCTGATTTACGTAAAACTAATGATACATTTAGGTGCTCCACAATAACCGTGAATCTTTATGTGCTAGTTCTCTGAAAGCTGATGGCTTCACAGGGAAAGCAGAGTCACGGCATGAAGTAATTGGTCATTTTTGGTGTCCCCTTTGAGAATCCAGGAGCATGCCGAGAGACGGCGTATCTCCGTCACACGCAGCACCCACCGACTTCCCCTCAGTTCCCGCTACACTTCCCCATCTCCTGCTACAGGTTTTATCAAATCTGGGTCCAAGGCAATGAGATCATCACAAAATCTCTGATACCTGATGAAACCTGTGCTCAGAGGGATTCTCCCTCCCTGGTGGCACCCTCCCTTGCCCTGCACCAAAGGACATAGGCACTATTAACAATTGCTGTAAATTACAACCTTTCCATCTGTCTCCTGGCTGCCTTCTGCACTGCCCCTATCCAAACGCCCCTCCTCCTGCGCTACGTGTCGGCAGAGATATTTCCCCACTTGTTTACCTGGCTGGGGGGACATGATCTGATGAGGAAGGAGGAGGCCCAGTTTCCCTTTTCCAATTAAAACTTTACCCTTGGGCCCATTTGATCTGTGGGAAAGGTGTGTGCTTGGCTTGGCAAGAAGTCGAGAGAAACTTAGTCAATTTTGATGATGAAAATCTTAGCACCTCAGATCAAAGCCTCCACTCAGTGTTCCTGGACTTTAATTTTTCAAAAAGAAATGACCTGGATGAATTGGAGCATATCTTTAGTGAGGCAAAGCATGCCAGAGAGAGGTTTTCAGTGGCCAAAGTATCCTTTTCTTCTAAAGCGGTCCTCACGAACCAGGTGATTTCTTCTAGTTAGGATTCTCCAGAGCTGCCTGAATCGGACATTCAGGTGGTAAAATGTTGGCCCAAATATTCAAAAGATAGCAGCAAGGAGAGACAGCAGTGTGTCTCATGAGTGACCAACTACACTGACAGGCACTGAGGCCGCTCTTGCCTATGGAACTACTGGATCCGCTTTATGATCCACACTGGGAGGAGGGTTACTGGAGTCTGACATCTTCCCAAGAGCAATAAGTAAGTTGGCTGTCGTGAAATTACAGATATGTTCTTAGAATTTAATAATGTTTGAGGATCTGTCACATGTCAGGTATTAGCAAGACCTTTAGTACCACTATAAATCTACTCTTTAATTAACTGGATTTCATGAGCCCACTGTAGCACAGAGGCAGACTGATGATACACGAGGTGGGGATGACAGTGAGCAGTGTAAACACATATTGACATTTATGTCCCATCTGTCAGGCAGGGGAAGCTGCACCTGGATGTGGTTCATGTGGATTGTCCATATGAGATCACGCATGTTCAGTCTGTGTGAGAAAATCTGAAACAGGCACGTAAGAAGTTGTGCCAAAGCATTGCCATGTAATGAAATGTCACGGGGAAGTGCCATGTCAATGCTAATGTCACATCTCAAATTGCTGCTTATGCCCTGCCACAATTTCTAGCTGGAAGGTTTGCCTCTTGTGTTTATAGGTGTCATTTCTGGATGTTTTAAGTTAATGTTGCTTGGTTCTCTTTGGCAGTAGACAGGTTATGCAATTGTGCCGGGAAGTTAGGGAACCTGCTTTGTTTTAGAAATCTTACATCACTTTTGGAAAGCTAGGGCTCATTTAGGGGAAGCAAGTGAAACTTCTCATACAATCGTAGCCAGAAGCCTCAAAAAGGTGTACTGGCATTTTAGAAGTGCTGTAATTACTGTAGCAATTGCATTGGCTTTCCTTGATGTAGCAGGAGTAAAATTATTGTTCTTCCTTCACTTTTTTCCCAGAGATCTTGAAGATGGTCCTTTGCTTTTCCAGCTCAGCTGGGCCGTTACTAAAAGTGTAGAAGTCTGTGTTCTCATCCTTTCACTGACTCAGTCTTCATTTATTCCTCCCCCTACCTCACCCACACACCGCTTTCTGGTTTTTTTCTTAATTTTAAATAATCTGGGAGAGGGATGAATATTCAATATCTGAAAATGACTGCTAATAATATAGAAATATATTTATTGCAGTTCTCTTATTGGTTAGTCTCATTTTTGCTGCTCATCTATTGGAAACCATATATATTTACTGGATGCCAAATAAATCATTTATTTAATTATTAAATCAAAATCCTTGAGTAGGACTTTAAAAAGTCAGTGGTACAGAAGGTACTCTCATAGCTTCAGACCTCACCTGTCATCACGCCTTAGTCCTCTTTTTGTGAGCAGGATTACATACATGTTAACTAAAGCAAATATGGTTACAGGATGCAGGCTGCCAGTCCCGCACCTGCCCACTGGTAATGTTCCTTGACACATGAGAATAAATAGATTTTTTTTTCTTCTGGTGATAATGAGAGAGAAAGAAATAACTTAATATCTGTGAAGTTGTAACCATGCTTTCATTTGTCAGGAGACGGACACAGAATTCCGAGTGAGATCCCTGATCGGAACGAGTTTGGGCTTTGTTTGGCAATTTCTCCATCGGGTTTTTTTTTTTCCCTAGCAGATTTTTCTGATCCATTGTGCCTGACACGGGGTGATATCATACGTCACCCCCGAGGCAATGCTTTTCAAAATATTACACTGATAACAACAGGAACAGAGTGGAGCCTGTAATTGCCCTGTGCGATGACTGATAGATTCAATCCTAGCTGGAGAGGATCTGCAGCATTGGAACATGCAGGGAGACCAGTTAAACACGAGGTGTTCTAATAGTTTGGAATGTGACTTGATGGATCATATCCTAATATTGTGTCTATCTTTCTGTAGGAAATAAAAAAAAATATTTATTCCAGCAATAGGGCACACCTGGCCCTTCTGCATTCTTGTCTCACTCCCTCTATGGCAGCGGTTCTTAAAAAGGCTCATAAAGAGACACTCGTTTTCTGTCAGTTTGAAACCAGGGACTCATTATTTGCTGCATCCCACCAGAGCTCATGGAACCATCTCTGCAGCTTGGTTCCAGAGGAAGGCATACTGGTTTTCACTACAAGTTTAAGCTGTGGAATTTAAGTCCCTGGAGATGCTGGAATAGCTGCCTTTCTGCAGAGCTGGGGCCCAGGCCCTTTGTATCCTCACTGTAGTATATTGTGAGGATAGGGAGGGCTTGGTGTGCATAGGTGCTGGAGGAAAAGCCGCATCCCCTCAGTTCCGGATCCTTCTGTTTTCTTTTGAGGAGTCAATTTCCTTTGTGTCTAATTCATTAGATACTTCTGGATTCTTGTTTTCTGTTTATTCCTGAGTCTGTCAAACAGTGTTAGTGTTGGTAGGAGCTCTGCGGATGGAACATCCAGGTCTGTCGTGCAACTCAATGAGATAAAGCCCGTGGATTTTTTTTCCAAATAAAGAGTCAGAAAACACCCATCGTGGCGGGTCACGTTTCTGACCTACCGCAGGCAATGGGTTTGAAATGATGATGTGGCAGCTGGCTCCTGGACTTGTCAGTGTTTTGGTGGAAGAGTAAAGCAGAGTAGATTAGTTCTCTGATTTCCAAAGTTTACTGCTATCTCAGACACAAAAGGCCTGAGTAAATAGGAGAGATGTCCAAATGGAAATCTAAGTTTCATCAAGTGTGAGAAAAGCAGTCTTGCTATTTTTACAGCTTTCTGTGCATCCCAGGAACAACAGGGACTGTACTCAATCAAAAGAGGTTGCTGATTGATTGATTGATTGATCAACCGTTGACAATTGACAGATTGATCTTTGGAACAGCTTGCTCCCCATCCTACTCCCTCCAGGTATGTGGGAGCCTCCTGGCTCAGCTCTCCACCAGCCCCGAGCACTCTGCCTCCGTTGGGGAAGCACAACCATTTCCTAGATCATGAGGTGACACCAAGACACCTCTGAGGAATGTTCAGGGGCTGGAGGTCTGAGCTGAAGAGCAGAGGTTCTGAGTTTAGTCTGCAAGAGCCAAACCTGGCGAGACAACTCAGAGCGGGATTTCAGTAACTGGCTTTGTGCAAAGGGGAAAATCAATTCTGTGTCTAGGAAGTAGAAGCTTAGCTACTGTAGCATGCCTGCTCAGAAGGGGCTTTTAACTGCAGCTGTCCTTTGAACTTCACAAGACAATTTGAAGTCATTTAGGATAAAAATAGGAGACTTCAAGTTATTAACAGCCCCTGCTTCTGTTATTGCCATTCATTTTAGTGAGTCAGAGATGGACTGTTGCATTTCAAGCGTGGGTGAGTCTCCTTGCCTTGAACTACAGTAGAGAAATGTTACAATGTTTTATGTATTAAGCACGGTCTCATCCTGCTTCTTTCTGACCACAGTCCTTATTCATAGACATTTGGCTTGGTATTCATATGTTGAATTTATTTCTCTTAGTCAGAGCTGGAATGTCAAGTCTCTGACAGTCATGTCAGAGTGTGAAGTAAAAAACGCCAATTACCAGCCTTGCAAGGAGATGGTACTTCTCGGGCAAAATGTTGTGATCTCGCTTTTCTTTGGGCACCCAAGCCTGTAATGCTACCGGGTTAGCAGTTCACTGCAATTTTCAGTTGTAAATGTGTGCGGAAAAACTCACAACACCAGAGGTTTATGGCCAAAAAGGAGACAGAGGAGTCCTGTAACCTCATTCAGATAAAAGGAGAGGCCATGGGACTTCCACAGAGGCCTCTCGAATTGTCGGAGGATGCAACCTCCATTTAATACTATTTTCCTCGCCACATCATCGTCTCTCTTTCCCCATTGGCTGAGGTACTTGAGAGGTACAGCCTTCCCGAATCACCCACTACATGATCCCCCTAATATGCAACACACTCACTCCCCGCTTTTGAGTCTCTTTTCTTCTTTAAATTTAGGAATTTTACGTGGCCTTGATTGCACAACACTCCTTGTCGATTAGTACCATTCCTCTGAATTTTATGGCTCCTTTCTGTTACCATCTTATCTATCAATCTCTGGTCTTACCTACAAGCAGGCTCACGCAGCCTGTTCCTAAAGACACATTCTTTCCTTTCACGCATGACAAACATCATCCATTTTCTCCCTGTCTGCCTGGTGATATGGCAGATTGCATGCGAAATGCAAAAGTCATATCTGCTTTGACAAGGTGATTCACTTTGAGGAAAATTAGCTATGAATGAATGCCTGGAATTCTTTACTTTGAAAACAGCAGGCAGGATGGTCAGTATTTAAAATGGGAATCCTTATGCCAGAGACCATGAATATCAGTGTTCCTCTCACAGGCATTACAAATGCCTTTTCCCAAAGGCTGGCCCAGCTTATACGGGCAAGAAGGGAACACAGATAACTGTCCTCCAGCACAAG
Source organism: Vireo griseus (assembly GCA_035047045.1). Lineage (NCBI taxonomy): Eukaryota > Metazoa > Chordata > Aves > Passeriformes > Vireonidae > Vireo > Vireo griseus. Next base: position 15,013 of record JAWWMJ010000212.1, read on the forward strand.
AGAATAAAGGTACGTAAGCTTGGTGACCTAAATAATGTTTTTTCTCTCTTGTTATGCTGTGTTTACCTCTCTATAAAAAAGAAAACCCTGTGTAGGTGTATTTCCCCCTTTGCCTTCACCCTGCTGAGGTCTGTGGAACCGCAGCAGCTCCTTGAAATGATGACCTTTGCAGAAGGACTCAAACCTTTCTCACCTGAACTGTGCTCTTCCTTGCACTTTTGCCAGTGTGGATTCTCAGGCCTTTTTTGGTTCTTTCCAGCAGCCTTCAGTGAAGCATCCTCAGCAAGGGCCCCCACACTGGCCCTGTTACCTCCAGCCAGTACCAACGGTACCATTCCACGTAAGTGCTCGAGGGGCCATTTTAAATGTTGCCATGATCATCACTGGCACTGACCGACATGGTAGATGTGACAATTTAAGATTTAGTCATGTGTTTAAGCCTTTGCTGTTTAGCAAGGTGTCCCGTGTCAGCAGATCTTCCTGTCTCTGCCTGTGCATTCTCAGCAAGCAGTAAAAGCCAAGATAGTGCACTCCAGACATGAACCGCAGCTTGGTTGTTAAGGTGTGATAATGTGACCATGTGTTTGGGCCCTTGAGGTCTGTAATAAAATTCCTTTCAATGCAGCAGTACCATAGACTTGGACACCGCAGTCTGGGGTTTCCCAAAGAGCCTCAGTGCCATGGGAATGGGAACACAACCATGGTTCTACAGGGGAGCGAGGAGATGAGAAGGGGAGCGGGCACCTTCTGTGCAAGCTGCAGGATGTATCTCACCCCTGTCCTCTCCTTACAGTCAGATTCTTTAACCTTCACATGAACTTTTCTATTCTCTACACAACGGAGAGAGCTCCTGACTGCTATGATGCAAGGAGGCTTCTTGAACACTGGGTGAGTAGCTTGCTTTTCTCATTCTCATGTGTTTCCAGCAAGTATCACATGAGGAGAACTGGTACGATCATGGAATAGTTTGGGTTGGAATAGAATGGATTGGAAGGGACCTCTATGGGTCATTTAGTCCCACATCCAAGGTACAGGATGCAAACTGCTGGGACAACAGAGAAATGAGCATCCATGTAACAACTGTGGTGTTTCAGAGTCACGTTATCCAATATATAATGGGACAAAATGAAATTCTGAAGGAAGGGAAAATGTTAAAATTTTGCAAAAATTCTTAGCCACTTTCATTGGGATTTAGAATTCCCATGACAATTATAAATTTACAAGCAGGTATAGAGAAAGTATTGATATCATGTTAATAAAAATGTTACTGTTTTTTTCCAGTTTAATATCATATTTACCGGAGAAGCGTTTGTTGTAACAAACTTTAAAGTCAGGTAAGGTTCTGGCTGTGTGGTGTTGTCACCTCGACCCTCTGTCCTTTGAGCAGTCAGTTTCCAGATACCCATTTTACAACTGACCGGTCTGTTTGGAGTTCACAGAGGGAAATCAGGCTCACAGACCCCTGGGGGCAGGCGAAGATCACACTGGCTCTTCTGTGGCAGTCTCTAATGAAAGGATGTAATGGTTTGAAAACGGTGCTAGGAGCAATGGTTTCTTGAACCAGATTCCCTATTTCATTCCTTTTAACCCAATCCATCTGTATTCATATCCAAACTGCGAGCAGCGGAGAGGAATATTTTAGCAATTTGTAAACATGTCACTTGTACAGACAGTTTTGTCATTTTATGTCTATTTTTACTTCCTACTTTCTCCTCTGACTTCCACAGGTACTGCTTGTTTTATAGATGATAATAGAGTAACATGCTGCACTGTTAACATGGGATGAATCCAATTCATAAAATATTAATGGAAGGTTTTTCCCATTTTGGAAGAAATATTTTTTGTCAGAATGCATATCAATTATAGCATTTGGTCCTGGTGACTTCTGTAGATATACCTATACTGAATTCAAGATGACTTCAAAGTTGTAAAGTCTGGCTCATTGCGGTCACAAGATCTTTTTTTCGGTGATAGCAGAACAGGGCATGTTACACTTACATGCTATTATGAAATAATTGTTTTGTTCTCTTTTGTTTTCGGGGGCAATTATCCACACCACAGTGCCTACAAGAGGACTCACGTACGTAATTTGTTATTTTCTGATACCTCTTATAGACAGGTATATTTTTCTTACCTCTGCATAGAGGATATAGTAGTTGAAGGGTCTAAATGTTGATGCTATTGCATTTTGTTGAAATTATTTAATTATCCCGATGAACCTCTGACAGTACTGTGAAACGAAGGTTCCTCCCGGGTGTCAGGTTCCAGCAATACTTAAAGCAACAGGCTCTGTTTTAATGAGCACGCTGAGTTTCTGCTGACTGCTTTTCTTAAGAACAGAATTGTGCCTGTTGATTCTAACCAGTTTCTAACTTTCTGTGTCCTTCCATGTGAACTGAAGGGGAAGGTAAAGCAGATGTCACAAAGGTAAGACCAAGGGTTATGAAATGGGTTTCCATACTTGAACTGATTTCATTTTTAGGGGGAGGAGGAATTATATCCCTCCATGGCTCTTTGAATTTCAGAGTGACCAGAAAAGCACACATGGAGTTCAGAACCACGGGAATACTTGACTTGGGTAAACAGGTTTGGGCATCCAAGGTTTCCCTCTCATACCCCAGATCTTGCGAGATTCACAGTGCTTCAATGATAAGCTGTGAGGTTTGTGCTGCCCTGTAAGAGCTGGCCCTGAGCAGGGTCCTTCACCAGGGCCAGAACCGTGAGTGGACAGTGCCCAAGAAGGATACCACGATGAATCCTGCAACTCTTCTGCAGGAATTCCTAATCGCCTTCTGACCCCAGGCCAGAACGAAGAGAAGCTGAACTCCCATCACCTCCAAGGGGGCTGTGAATGGTTTAGAAACACCATGATGAGCGGTGGACAACTGTGTGAATTGAAAAAGCTTGACATATCCCGGCCCTAAGGAACTCTCACTCATTAACCCTCAGTTAAATTAGAGGTCCATGAGGCATCCACCCTTGGCTTCTTGCATTTTTGTGCCACATGTGAAGCCACTCAGATAGACATACAGTCTCTCTGTACCTTCCAGAGTCAGCAAGCATAATTACTTAGAGCAATAGCTGTTCCGAGGAGAAGCGCGATCCACCAGAGATACTGAAAGCGGTCAGTTAAATACCAGTTTTCCAGGGAGCCGTGGAGTCACAGGGTGCTTATTGTTTTATGGCTGGCTCTCTCCAAACTTTAAATGTTGAAAAACCCTTACTTGTGGCAGGGATGTTCCTTTGCCAATATAATGCTTTAGGAAACCTTCAGAGGCATTTACTATGAAACTATAGAGATTCTTGAACCTGTATTCCCAATATTTTCTACTTTAGAAAGCATATCCAGGGGTAAGGTGCTAGTGTACATTAGAAGTGGCATCCGGTGATATTCACTGTAGGACTGCACTTTTGGTGAGCAAAATACATACATTATCCAATTCAATGTAATTATCTGGGTTACTCCTTAATTTTGTAGCCATTTATATTTGTCAAATGTTACTAACATGGCAGCCTTGTCTGTGTATTCTATTTGTAGCTACGTCTGTAAGGCCATTGTAAAGGCCACATTCCTGGAAATACAAGAAGTCTTGAGTCTCAAGATCAAAGAGTTGTTGAATGTGACTTACAAAGAGGGATCATTTTCCCTGTATGTGAAACCTGAAGACGTGGCTGTGAAGTCCATAGGTAAAACTTCACTGAAACCTCCCTGCGAATGACATGCTTTGCAATTGTGTCTATAAGAGTTTCTTGTCAAATTTATATTCAGTGGAGAGGCTAGGCTAGAAAATATCCTTACAAGTAACCAGACGGACCTCACGTGAGGTAGTCTGTAGAACATCGTGCAATGACAGCGATATCGAAAACCTGTGTTCCAGACAAACGGAGACAAGTGAAAACATGAATCCTGGTGCCCAGGCAGGTCTGAGCATCTCTGCAGCAAAGACAAAGTAAAGCTGATGTAGCCACAAATCCAGGAGCTCCTGCTGGTAGCCAGTACCCCAAGGAGACTGAAACCGAACAACCGAATGAAATCCCCTGCCAGCATTTTCTTAATGCCGGTGCATATTGGACCTCAGATGGCAAATAAGAATTTTGTTGGTTCGGTTACTGTCTCTGTTCTTCCCTAAAACACAGGAGTAAGCCAGAGATAAGAGCTAATAGACCATATCTGAGATTCAAAATCACACTTTATAGCAATAACTTACAAAATATAGGTTGCAGATGATAAAACAACAAGCCTGGAGGAAAGACATTGATGGATTAATGAGGGGCAACGTGAAGCACTTTCTGATAGATTAGAGAAGCCTCGGGGGTATGCTGTCATTGAATATGGTTTATGATACTGGAAACTCTCTACCTGAGAACTGACCTTGTCAAACAAAAGAGAAAAAATGGTAGAAGAAGAGAAGGAATATTTAAAGAAACGTTTTCTCACAGACAGTAAACCTGTAAATTGCTCCTGTCCAATCTGCAAATTAGAACTCATTCTCATCAGGAAACCAGGTCCACAGAACAGCTGGGTCCCTGGGTGTCAGCGGGGGAAGGTCTTCTTTTTGACTATTGAATCTTTTTCAAGAGCTTTTATTTATTTCCTCCTCAGCACTAATGCGTTGTCCAGAAAGCTTTTCCCACACGAGGTACAAGGGAAATTATTCCTGGCCTCTAACAAGTCCAGCCTCCAAGACAGAGGTCAGCTGCAGTAAAAACCCTCTGCAGTCTGCTCAGAGGAGCTGGTGAGTGACAAGATCTCTTGTTTTGGTTCTTCCATGGAAAACAGGAGGTAGCAGCAGGTTTTGTGATGGCAAATCAGATGGCAGTCTGCCATGGCATGCAGCAGTGCCATGCTATGCAGCAGTGCCATGCCAAGGAAGATGCAAAGAAATCCAGAGCAGGTCCTACATGGGCTGCAGGAAAAGGGTGTACCATCATTCCCATCACCTTGCGCTGCAGGGACCTGCTTGGGCAGGAAGGGAAAACCTTGCTCTATTGCATTTTTTGCCTTCTCTTAAGGGCTCCTCTCCTCCAATACCTCAAGGAGCGCTTCTGGCATTTGGGTTCTGCTCCCACTCACTGTCGGGTGAGTGGTAAGTCAGATCTGACTTGGAAGTCCATTTAAAGTTGGGTTAATGAATTACATTCTTAGCTACCTGAGTGGGAAATATGAGGAACATCATGATTATATATTTTTTTCTTGTAACAAAGTACATTGTTTTCATTTTCCAGTGAAATTAGTATTGAACTTGAGCAAGCTTTTTGGAAAAAACCAAACATGACTAAATGCAAATTACTGGAAAAACTTCCAGACAACATTCTAGACCTCCAAGATATCAAGATAACAGAAGGTAAAGCACCAGCTACTTCAGTGACGCAGTGAATCACAGTAAAAATCGTTGTAGTTAGATCATATTCGCGTTACAGGTTCGAAGAAGCGTTAAGGTTGTTTTCGTGCATCCTGCGCATCTGGTCATCTTGAAGGTTTTTTATTGTTGATGAATTTTGCAGGTGCATTCAAGTTCTGTGTCAAATCATCTATTCTCAAAACCTACACTTAGATTTATAGCTAAGTAAGTAACTCGTGAATAATGCGGCAGGTTTTGCCTGTCTATACGCTCTGCTACCACATCAAAGCAGTTCACAATATTTCACAGAAAGAAGCACAAATCAGTGTCTGGAGTGGAAAAGTTGGTGCTGTATTCATGTAAGTTATGAGATGACCTCTACCACTTTTTCTAAGCTATGCCAAACAGTGCAAGTAGTTTGAATGGTGAACAAACATAATACCAGAGAGCTTTTCCTCATCCTTAGCCGCGCATCAAATAATAGATCATGGAAAGATATCTGCAGTTGCATACAGTCTGTCTGACTCCCAGGTTGTAAAATCTGTTTCTATAAAAAAATTATAGAAGGATGATGAGATGATGAATGACAGATAAAAAATACCATTCAGAACTTGCTTTTAGTGCTGTACCAGGTAAGCAGCATCAGGGACAGGGACATTGTGTAATTTGGAGCTCACAAATTCTTGTAAACACAACCAAAGTTAAATTAAATATTATTTGCAGATAGTGTTTATAAATCCAAAAGCAAGTGACAGTATTCTTATGAAAAGTACATTATTTTCTTCCTTAAAAATACCATCTGAGATATGCAGATTTTACTTAGAAATTTTTGCCAGTTTCATTGACACGTCGAGGGCTTATTGACTTATTTTTAGGACATAATTTTGTAATCGATCAGGAGCATTAAGACCATCTGGAAAGAATGGAGAAGCAGACTAACTCCTGCATTTAACAGAGACATGTAGCTGTATGGCCAGACAGATAGTTATGCCACATAAATCATCTGTACTTCTTTTTTTTTCAGAGAATGCACAAGATGTTGTGCAACATATTTTATACCTCTTGCCTGATGTGACACTGCGTGTGGAAGAACTAAAAATCATTGCAAGTAAAATTTCTGATATTGTAGAACTTGCAGATGTGAGTGTGACGCTCGCAGAGACTCTATTGTCTATACTAGACTATATTCTGCTGCGAGAAATAGAAGATGAAAACGTTAGAAAAATAACCAGTAGGTAAGTAAGATAACTGGCCCAGAAGAGGCTTCCTAAGCTGAAATAGAACCATGGTCTAATTTATTCAGTCTATTAAAATATCATCACTGGAGCTAGCAATTTCTGTATTTTGATCTTAGACATATTTGAGGTTCTTACCAGCAGAAATCAGTTACTGTGTTGTCAAAGGGGCTTTTAGCAGAACCAGTTCTGCCATAGTACCCATTCCGGCGTTGTTCCCTGTGGGCATCCCGGCCTGGAGGCAGCCTAAGGACCGCCCAGCTGTCATCTCTTCTCACAAGGATCCTTCTGGCTCAGCAGTGACGGCTGTGGACATGTCAGCCTGGAGACACAACTCTCTTCCACCCTCTACCTGTGCCTATAAAGACTTTTTAAACACAGCTATTTGATGTTAGTCTTCAAAATCTATATTTAGGATCATGCATGCATGATGGGATTCTCACAAATGCTAAAATTGAGGTTCTTAGCTTTAAAAACATCTCTCTTTTTTGACATCTTAAGGGGAACTCACCTACCTGGTTTTCAATGTCTGAGCAGAGCACTGGCCAGAACAGTGCAGCCAGTCTTGACAAGGGCAAATGCAAGGACACAGAGATTACCCATTTGGAGCTTTGCTGGACCAGTCCCTGAGCAGCAGCTCTGCCTTCAGGTGCTGCCTGAGGTGATGAGGAGCTGGAGGATGGACTTCCAGAGGTTCCTACCAGACTAAATTGTTTTGGCTCAAAAACTTCATCTCCTGGTACAATTAGATGATTGAAAATAATCAAAGTAGCAGATTTTAAAAATTGCTGCCTTCTAGATGAAGTACAGTTTTTTGATTTGGTGTGGATTTTGATTCAGTTCTTCTCAGAAGCTCCTTCTCTGGTCCCTGCAGGAGGGTACCTTCCACCTGCCGGAGCCCACTGAATCGTGCCAACTCAACTGTCTGCCATCACCTGAGCCCGTGCAGACGAAGTGCCATGTACCCCAAAATGGACCAGTTCTGCTCTAGTCCTTGCTCCTTGTGATCATAAGTTAGAGCAAAGGGTTTTGGTCTCTTGGCTGTGTGTTATGAAACCAGCAGACCATTTCAAGTGTTGGTTTTTTTTTTTTTTTCTTTCTGTTGCTCTTGTTAAAGTATCCTGAAGATGACCGAGGAGATGAGTTATAAGGTTATCTACACAGACAGAAATATGTCAGTCATAACCACGTCCTTAGCTCTGTTGGTCCTGCGTCCAGATCCCAGCCTGTTTGGAGGACTGGCCTTTGGCGTTACCTCCTACAACAGAGGTGTGGACCTCAAGGTGAGAGCAAAGTATCACCTCAAGGACCACTGACTAAACCAGATAACCCTCCTGCTCTTTTGTCTCGTTTTGAATTTGACCTGAGGATGGCACCTCTGAGCATATCATTTCTCTCCTGCAGGTCAGTGTGCAAGAAAACCCTTTCAGAAAAGCTTTGGCCTCGGTGTTCTTGCCAAAATCCCTGAAGAACTTCCTAGGGATCGAGTACTCTGACCCAGACAAGCATTCAAAGATCCAGTTCAAGTTTTTTGGCACTACTTCACTTTTTGCGGTAACTACGACTCGGCAAACCCTAACACAGCAGGAACAGGCTCAGCTGCTGTCAGTGCCTACAAAAGAAATCCCAACAGCATCATCTGTTCTGGGCACATTTAGCATCAGACCCATGGAGGGATGTACAGGCAAAATGTACTCAGGCAGCAAAACCTTCTCTGTAGCAAGGATGGTCTGAGAGATGCCTGTAGACCTTAGACTTTTTTTTCATTTTCTGTAGCAGTTATTCTAGTCCTTCTGTTCTGCAGGAAAAGAACATACCCTAACCTTCCTCTGATAGTAAGGATGATGCATAACATATGCCAAACATCACAAAAATAATTTAAAGTTTTATGTCTCCATTAAAACAATATAGCAGTATGATGTGCAGGATTTATGTCTATTCTAGTACTTATTATATTTTCTTAAGGAGAGGTGGTAATTTAGAAAGGTGGGTAATTTAGAAAGGGAGGTATTTCTTTGAAATTATGGCTCGTACAGTGTGCTAAACAATGCTTTTCACAATGAGGGAGCATTCACAGTTGTGTCCACTGTACAATGAGCTTAATGATGTACAACCAAATGTTTAAATGTACTGAAACAATTACACAGCTTTCTCCATCCAGCTGGTGCATCTGAAACTCAGTTCTCCTTCAGCTGATGTGGAAACTGTCCCTGAGCTGCAGCTAACTTTGTTTTTTAATGATGTAGCAAGTAGCTAAATTACGTCAGGCATCCCATGGAGTTTAGCTGATCACCAAGGAATACAGTTCAAAAAATATGAAAGCTGGGAAGAGCTTGGATTCTTTTTGCATGTGTGTGTTTTTCCCCTGCAGGATGACAATTTAATGATGGAGAGGTTGAACACTTACGTTGTGAGTGCCAGCATTGAAAATGCATCAATTCAGAACCTTATCGAGCCCGTGACTGTCACTCTCCACCACATAGACCAGAACAGGGTAGGATGTGTTCATTTCATCAGAAACGGGGTGAGGCAGATCTGACTTGGCTTATCCTTTCAATAAATTGGGAACAGGACAAATAAGCTTAAAACACTTTGCTGCCTGACGTCTCCGTGATACGTGGACCCAAACATTGGCTAACCTCACAGCTCTCAGTGTTTAATAATTCCTGCAGGTCACTAAAACTTGTGTCTCCACTCTAAATCCATGCTTAGCAACAAGGGTCATTCTTATTGTTTCCTTGTTCTGATCTTGGCAATTTTTTTTCAAGGAATACTTTATTTGCTAAAAAATAGTGGGTTTTGGATTGGACTGAAATGATTTATCCTTGATCTGAATTTGGAAAATAGGTTAAGTCACCAAAAGACAGAAACTTTAAAAAACCCAAAACCCTGCAAAGATGTTTTCAAAATCAAATTGCTTTGTTTTGTTTCAAAATGATGTTTCCAAAAGTTAAAGTCTATTTTATTTTTAAATGGGCATGGGTCAAATTTGTTGGTTGAATTCCTCCTTAGCATTTTTGTGCTGCCAATGTTTACAGTTCAGCCTCCACATGAGTATATTACAAACCCGAGGCAGAAGAAAATTATTCAATAATATGAACCTGATTAAAGTTCAAGTTAAAGAGGACTTATAATTGCTGCTTTTATGGCAAAATGCTCTTTCCATTCAGTTCTAGCAAATATATACCCAGAAATTTCACTTAGATATCCCCTCTCTTCCGTCATTTTTACTCCACCAGGCCATCTGGCATCTTTCAGATTTTTTCCTTGACCTTTTAAAATTATCTTAATTAAATATTTGATGAGTTATCATCCAAACCTGCATATTTGGCTCTCTGCCTAATTATATTTGATGGTCTATAAATCACACATCTCAAGAGCTTATCTGTTAGGCTGACTTCCTGTAAACTCTGTGCATTATTAAACTTTATTAATTATGTAGTAATAATAAAAGTAAATTAATCTGTGCCTTGGAAAAGTTTGCTGCAGCATTATGAGTAATAAACTAGAATGCGCCCAAGAGAAAACATTGCATTGAATGTCCATTAACATCTGTTCAGCTCTCGCTTGTCTTCCCTGCCTGGTTTCAGAGAGCGAAATTGCTGAAATTCTAAAATAAATGTTTCTTGTAGGGATTGTTTTGTTGTTTTTTTTCTTTTTTATAAAATCTCAGGTTGTTATTCCAGGTCTTAGCCATAACTTTTGAATTTCACCAGTAATCTGGTGTAACTTCTCAGGCACCACATGAACTCAGTGAGATTAGACACAGGAATTGGTCTAAGGTGAACCGTTTGTTAGATTTGCTGCTGTCCTTAAAAGACTACAAGGTATTGAAAGATACAAGTAAAACTGGGAAAATCACTGACTCACAGGATTTCCCTTGGTGAAGGGGAAGGCAAAAAGTAGGACTCTGCTGGTTTAGTACCGTGGGTGACATGGCCAATATCTAGGCTGCGTCCCCAAGCCGAGTGTCCAACCCCCGACCTTGTGGCATCTCCCCTCGCGCACAGACCCCCTGCAGCACCACCACACAAATAATCACAGACACGAGTGTGCTTTGCTGCCAAGCGGTGCAGGGGAAATCCAGTCCAAGTGCCTTGGTTGTACACCCCAATTAGAGGCAAGATGCGCTGTCTCCAAGTGCAAATGTCCCGAGTAAATGTCACAGCCCCCTTTCCTCTGCTTCCAGGGCAATGCAGCAGTGCACTGCGTCTTTTGGGACTTTGGGAAGAACGGTAAGTGTTACTTGCTGAGCTGGCTCTGTCTCGAGCATCACAGAGGCTATGGCTTCTTGACATTGCACCTTGAAACTTGAGTTTGTGCTGCTTTGTGTTGATGTCAATTCCTCGGTATGCCCAGGGATATGGGTATGGCATTGTGCAGTGCTGCATCTACATGAATAAGAAGACTTTGCCTAAGAAAAAGGCAGAAATGCAATGAAATGTCAGATGAGTTCTTACAGTGACTTCAGGGAATACAGTAGGGGCTTTGCTGGGGTCAGAACTGTGAATTGGGTTAACTCAGAGCCTGTGGGAGAGGTTTCCTCTGCAATTACTAGGTTCAAGTAATTTCTTTTTTTTAAATCAGAAGCTTGGCTTCTGGATATGAGACTCACACCGCATGAACAGGGTCATAACATTCAGTCTTACCAGGGAAGATCTGGCTATTTCAGTGCTGCACTCTGCCTAAACAAATCCTTTACTCAAACAAATCCTCTGCCCTGTACATGTTTCTTTTCTTCTGTTTCCATATCCTCCAGCACAATCTAGCTCAGCATAAAGTTCATTATCTTCTTTCTTTCTCCGTGTGCAGATGTTCATTCCACCAAAAGCTTTCATCCAAATTTTGAGGTTCTCAGGCAACTACAGAAGATGCGTTTCAGTGTGAAATCTCACTTGTGTGCTGCTAAATGACCCTGCAATCTGTACTAACTTGAGCTCATATTCACACACCCTGCGTGCTACAGAGCTATAAATGATGGATCATGACTAACTCTGCTTAAAAATCATTTTTCTCTATTACGCAGATGGACTGGGCGGTTGGAATACATCGGGGTGTGAAATGGAATATACAGATATTAATTACACAATCTGTTTTTGTAACCATCTTACCCATTTTGGAGTCCTACTGGTAAGTACTCCTTGAGTCATCTCCAAGAAAATCCTATGGCACTAAACAAAGTCATCACTAGTTTTGGAGAAGAGATGGGAGATTCATATCTACACAAGCTGTTAGATATCTGCAATTTTTCCAAAATCAACAATAACAAAAAAGCCAATTATAATAATTTAATGGTATAAAGTCCTTTAAATGCCACTTGCTTCAAGGCAATTTTGTTTTACAGATGTAGTTTGTACTTCTTTGCAGTGTAACTTAATCAACCTTAATGTGTTATGTACTGTACTATGTGTTTGAAGTACTGTGTCAATTTTATTAACTTTCAGCAGCAACTAATGAAATTACATCTTTTTGAAGATTTTTCCATGCTCCGTAAGAAAGTGAAGTTTAGTATAAATATGGGAGATGTCATTATCTATCACCTCTTACTTCTCTTATTTAGAGAAATCTGCCTCTAAAAGCAAAATGTCAAAAGCTGGGATGACTGCCTGACAATGGGCTGCAACAAAGGGAAAGAGACAAGAGAATTCTAAGCAAACTAAGTGGATTAAATTGTCTATTCCTAGTAGGACAACACCCACAGTTTGGGGTGAGGCTCCACCTTTGCCTTTGCATGATTCCCCTAGACGTCAGCATGACCGCGCTCTGTCATGGCAAAAGCCCTCCTGGGAGCAAAGTTGTGGCTTTACAGAAAGGAATTGAGATGGTTCAGATTTCAGACACTTGCTCAAGTTTCCATTCAAGCAAGGAGAATTCAGTCTGATTTTCAGATCATACCTCTCACTGCCACTTTGGTAATCAGCACAGCTACAGATATTCAACAGCATCATCCATGGTACACCAGAGATGTAGGTTACTAGTCTGAGGTTCAAAGTTTCACTAAATAGAAGAGAAGCTGTGTAAGGGAACAAAACCCTCTCAATATTCCTCCTGGCAGCAGCTGTGGAGAAGCAGGGCTCAGCCTCCTGTCTGATCTTGCAGTGGTGCTTTCTGGACAGGGAGGATCTACAATACTCCAAGACAATTAGCAGGTTTGTGCTGTTCCCAAGAATGGCAGCTGCCACTGAAACAAAGTAGTTTCTCCTACAAAGAGAGCTCCGAGTGGAATAATTTTGGTAAGATCCTGGAATCCATGCTGAATTTGTGGTTTCTGAAGAACAGCTTTTCTACCTTCACAGCTTATTGCTAGATACTTTAAATACTTCTGGTTAATTTACCATTTACTAGTTTGGATATTCTGTGGAACTATACAATAAAAAAACCATAAAAATATTAATGGAAAACCTCCAAAACTAGCAGTAAGCAGAACAGGAATTTCACAATTTAAAAATGTGGAAAGGAATTTTCTAAATCTGCCTTGGCAAACAAATGTGTTTCTTTATCTTGTAACACAGGACTTGGCCCGGACAGAAATAGATGTGGCACATGATCATATATTAACTCTGATAAGCTATGCAGGATGTGGTGCTTCTTCCCTTTTTTTGGGAATAACACTCATGACATACCTAACCCTTGAGTAAGTCTGATCCTTTTTCTTACACTGATTTTAATATTTTGGCAATAATGAATTTGCAGCAATTATCAGAATGTTTGCTATTATTTGATGCTGTGATGCATAAGAGGGAAGACTCAGAGCTTACAGTATAAATATTGTTTCATTTTGATGTCTGACTGTTAGAAATTAGAGGGATTTGAATACTCATACTTCAATACAAGCACCTGTCTGAACTGTCCAGCAACTCTTATGTTCCTAAATTTCAAAAAAATCATGAAACGGAATGGTTTGGATTGGAAGGGATCTAAAAGGTCCTTTCGTTCCAACACCCTGCCATGGACAGGAACACTTTGCACTAGACTGCATTGCTCCAAGCCCTGTCCAACCCGGCCTTGAACACTTCCAGGGATGGGGTAGCCACAGCTTCTCTGGGTAACCTGGGCCAGAGCCACAGCACCCTCACAGTAAAATATCTGTAAAGAGGAAAGATTTCTGTCATTTCAAAAATTTACCCCTAGACATGGGTGAAATATTATGTCAAGAATCTGAAAATGTTCTTGTGTATAGGCTATACATTGGATGATGCAGTGATAACCTTGTGGACTTTCCCCTTCTTTTAAGGAAGGTGCGGAGAGACAACCCCTCCAAAATCCTGCTCAACCTTTGTGCTGCACTGCTGATGCTGAACATGGTCTTTCTCACCAATTCCTGGCTGACCTCGTTCAACCAGCCAGGCCTCTGCATCACCATGGCCATGCTCCTCCACTATTTCCTTCTTGCAGCTTTCACATGGATGTGCCTAGAGTCTGTTCACTTTTATTTGGCTCTTGTCAAAGTTTTCAATGTTTATGTTCCACAGTACATCCTAAAATGCTGCATTGCTGGCTGGGGTGAGTAGACAGATTTCCCCTCCACTTCTCTGCTTGTCAGCTTCTCTAAGATTGGGACATATTTACAGAAGTAAGTGAAGACACTGATCTAGCAGAAATGTGATGCACACCCGGCACTATAAGGATGGCTCTCTTCCCCCAGGCTGTTCAGCTTAAATTTCTTCTCTCTGGGAAGACATTAGCAGAGAGCGCTTGTTCAGTGTAGTGGTCCCTGTACAGCCATATGCAACTGAAAGTAGGGGTAAGACACTGCTTTCCTAGCCCTCTTCTCTTTTCAGGATCATTTATCACGGTACCTCACATCAGTGGGTGTGACTGGGGCAGTAATGCTGTCCACAGCCTTCACCCCTGTGTGGGGATGCTCGAGGTGATTTTAACTCCTCCTTCAGGCCTTGTGTCCATTTCTGGCATTCTCTTCCTGACTCCCACACACAGAGTGGATTTGGCTTTCATTCATTGCTGTCCCAAGGACTTCCCTTGACAAGTATCAGAGACTTGTTTTGGAGAAACATACCAAAAAGAACCCAGACTCTCTTTGATGTGTTAGAAAAGAGGTTATCAGAAGCATTGACCTAGAGTAGAATTTGGGTTGTATTTTTTGGGTCAACATTAGGTGCTGTTTTGGAGAGGGGTTTTTTTGCTCTTAAATAGTGTGCAGCATATTATCATCCCTATCCTCAGATCTGATGTCCCACACAATTGTTCTCAGGGGCACCCATCCTTGATGGTGCTGTTGGCAGTTCTCTACAGAAAAGAATATGGCAAATGTGTGGGAGGGAAGACTGATAAAGCACGGCCTGGAAAACGTCTCTCTCTATAAGCTCTTGAAACAAATCGCTGTGGTCTGCTCATCCTTTGACACTCAGCTTTCGTAATTATCAGTTGGTTTTATTTTACCAGATTGGATCCCTTCTGGAGATGTTTGAAGACTCACAAACGTTTTGCAAACACAGATATTTTTATGCCTACTCATTTGTAAATTGCATAAATAAGGAGATTAAGCCTGCTGTGCTACACATCTAATTGCGCTTGTTTCAGAAGGAGCTATGGGGATAGAGTTTGATCCGAAGATGCACACATCTGCTGTAATTACGTGTCAGAGATTATCCGATATCTTTCCGTATTCTCAATTTTTTCTTTTGAATCAAACTATTTTTCTGTTGCTTTTCACGTTAGGAATACCAGCTATTGTAATTACCCTCGTGCTCATTATAAATAAAGACTTCTATGGCAATGGGTCACTCTCTGAGAGCCATCCTTACAGCAATTTGTAAGTATAATATTTTAAGCTTTTTGATGGTCACCAGAGTATCTGAAAAATACAAGAAATAACCAGAAATAACTCACTTTTGTCTCTTCTTCCCCATCTTTACCCTCTCCTTTTAGTGGTTCTGGTTCATAGGAACATTTTTAATGCATGCCTGCTACCTGGAGTAATTTTCATATCGGTGAACTTGGCTTGAGGACAGGGAAGGCTTCTGCCAGTCAACTCCAGTTTTATTTTCTGTAAAATTTCTTTCTTTCATTAAGTTTAATGTGATATTTGTATATGCTTCTGCATGTTCTGGGTTTCTGGTAAAATCTAAAGGCACAATAATTGCTCCAGTATTTTGCACATTTCCTTTTGGTTTTTTTATTTTAAATGTCAATTCACATAACTGTCTCATCATAATTTCAAGTAGTTTTATTTAAATCAGCTCAGCCTCCTCTCTTTTCCAGTGGGAAAACACTGCATTCTTTCACCCTTTTTTGAAATGCTTTTATAGCAAAGAATGCTTCCATGTTTTCACCTCCTTCTTGCTTAGCACAATCTGATCACTTGCTGGTGAAGATTACCTGGAATATTTGAATTTTCTCCCATCAGAGAGGCCACACACCCATGACACCTCAGAGGGAAAATCATTCCCCGTCTTTAACAAAAAGACATAAAGAAACCAAAAAAGTAAAATTCACTAATTTATGTCTAAGGAAAAGCTAGCAAGTGGCATGCTAGTATTTAGACCCCTAATTAAGTCGTATTTGGTTTCCCTAAGGCAGTGTGTCTTTGTGTTTATACAATATTAAGTTGTGAAACAATCGTCACGTTTGGCGGAATTTGAATGCATTGAATTTGGCAGAAATATCAATGTCTTAAAGTTCCTGAATTCCCATAACATCCATGAAAAAAGGTAAATGCAGGGACTCTATGAATGTCCTCATTGGGGGAAAACAACTTGTGCCACGAACGAGGTGTTGGAGAAGCATACAGAGTACTTATTTTGGGAACCCGGCTTCCTGATTTTCTTCCTCACAGAACTCCTTGTTGAATACATGCCTCCCTTTCTTGCAGTTGCTGGATCCAGGACAACACAGTGTTCTATATCTCTGTTGTGGCCTATTTCTTCTTAATATTTTTGATGAATACGGCCATGTTCACCACTGTTCTCCTTCAAATCCACTCTGTGAAAACAACGACACAAAAGACATCCGGATTCTGGAAACGGGATGTTCTCCAAGATCTCAAAAGTGCTTTCAGCCTGATGTTTCTTTTGGGCTTAACTTGGGGCTTTGCCTTTTTTGCCTGGGGAGCAGTGAGGATATTTTTCTTGTATCTCTTCAGCATTTTTAACACCTTGCAAGGTAATTTCTGAACGGAGTAGTGAAATAAGCACCATGGTTTAGGGATGTGAAATAGAAATAAATCTGTAATATCATGTAACTTAAGCATGGGCGAAGAGGAGAACTGATACAGCTTTTGTATTATAGGTTTTAGCTATTTTAAAAGGAAAGTTCTGTTGCAGTGGGACGACAGTGTTGTTTAGATTTAGTATTGCTGTGATAGATAGCATTAAAGACATGAATTTTTGCCTCGGAAACACAGGTCCCAATAAATGCACCTTTTCAGGAGCTGCCGTGATCTTTTTCATCTGGGCATAAAAACAGCTGATAAAATCCACATTGACTTGCAGATTGTTCTTAAACCAAATCTGCAGAAAGCTCTTCCTTTTGCCCTTTCATATGCACAAAGAAGTCAGTGCAACTCTGGGCCAACATGATTATAAAATCATAGCGTGGCTTGGGTTGGAAGGGACCTTAAAGATCCTGATGCTGGTCCAGGGACACTTTGCCCACACAGAACACACTGGTATGAGTGGCATAACAAAAGTTTAGAAAATGGGCAGCAGGTTGGAGAATACACATGAAAACCCATGAATCTCTCCTTTCTTCTTTAGGGTTCTTTATCTTTGTGTTTCACTGCCTAATGAAGGATGAAGTAGTGAAGCAATGCCGAGTACACTTCTTCTGGGGAAGATTTCGTCTGAGTAATTATTCTGGTAAGCACTGAAGGGATTTGTTTAGTTGACTCATAAATCTTCATCCGCTACTGGTGTCACATTTGTTCTGCATTAGGAAATAAGTCTCCTCTCAGCAGCCCTTCTGCATTGCATTGAATAATTGTTCTTTAATAGGTCTTTTTCCTCTTGCATTATCTGCTGATATGATATGATATGATATGATATGATATGATATGATGACGGGGTGGCAGCATGCAGTGAAAACTGCAGATTTCCAAAACTGATTTCAGTTCTGTCTCTTAATTCTGTTCTCACATGCCATTCACTGTTCCCTTATGTGAGCCACGTTTTTGGTGGCTTTCCAGTCTTCATAAAGCTGGGATTCTGAAATTTATGCAGAATATTTAGCATACTAGTTGCCATTTTTTATGTGCAGGAGCTGGATTTGCTCAGCCTGGGAAGGAGAAGGGAGACGTCTTGCTGTCTTTGGCTATCTGAGGGGTAGTTACAGAAAAGAGACGGATTTTCAGAGCTGCACAACAAGAAGACAAGAGGCAATGGACACAAGCCACACAAGCGATGGAAATTCACATTATTTATAAGGAAACATTTTTTTCACGATGCGTGTAGTTGGGTGTCAGTGGCCCAGAGAGATGGTGGGGGGAGTCCCTCTCCTGGGAGAGTAAAAATTCAGCTAGACACATGCCAGACCAACTTGATCCAACTCTGGGCAGGAGGTTGGAGTGAAGGCCTCCAAAGATAACTTCCAATCTAAATTATTCTAAGATTCTTCTATCTGCCAGCTCAGCAAGAAATAGCATGTGCTGTGGCTAATTCTGGGTGGCTCCAGTGATGTTGATTTTTTTACAGAAACGTGGAAGAATTTAATAACTCTGTGTGTCTATCAAAACAAGTTGATGTTATGAATGGGTATAACAAAGAAGAAGCTTAAACTGTTGGTTTTCAGGAAACCAGAGTAAAAATGCTGTATTAACCCCCGTGTCTTGTGCACAGCATCCTGTGCACCCTCTGCTGCTGAGGAAGCGGCAGCTTTCCATTTGCAGAGGGGGAATTCAGCACAAGTGCTCTCAATAAAACACAGAGTGTTTTCCGTTGAGCAGAAGCCAGGTCAGTGCTGTATGACACAATAAAGATGATGCTGCAATTCCTACCCTTCGTGTGGCTCCTGCCTTCTTCTTTGTGATCTTATCAAATTCGTATAACTAGATTGGGTCCTCAAGGGGAAATAGAAGACTGAATGGCTGATATCCAGCCCCACCTGTGACGGAGCTAATGTAAAAATTAACATCAGGAATTGTGCGCTGTGTGACACAGAGACCCCTGGCCTCCAGGCAGCAATGAGGATGGCACAAGGATGGCACAGGAAGCGAGCACAGACCGTTCCCCTCTCTGCTGTCTGGTAGCTTGAGATGTAGCACCTGTACAGAATTTTATTTCTGTGCCTTCCACTCTCTGATTTCAGACTGGAGTGGTTCAGGTGCAAGTGCAGGATCTACACCGAAGCACTTAAACCACAGATCACCACCCCAGGCTTTGAGGAGTCTACATTCTAATGGAACAAGTTCAACTTTCAATGCAGATTTCCTTCTCAGGACTTCTCCAGATAGAGATTTTAAGATTGGTAAGAAAAAATGCATGCACTGCCCTATTATAGATATATACTATAATAAATTCCATATGGTGCCAGTCCAATCCTAACCAATGGAAATAAATAGGAAACCTTTCACTGCTTTGTCTGTGCCAGGCTTCTGTTTGGGGGTTAACATTACAGGTGGCTTTTGCTGTACTAGGAAAAATAAGAAAGCTGTTAGAATCCTGGGATGGCTCTTCTCCAAAAGGACAGGAAGTCTCTGCTCAGCTGCCACCTTAGGTACCTAAGGAATATTCTACCCTCTGCCAGCTGACTGCCACTCTCTTGGGACCTATTCCCAGTTAGGGAGCACCGTAGTCTCGAGATAGACTACGGTGCTCTCTAACAGGAATTGCATTCCCAAAAGAGCAAGGATCTTAGGGATTATAGACAGCTAAACAGGACATGCTGTGAGCCTTTTTAAACCAGGAGAATCCCATCAGAAGGTTTTGCCTTCCAAGATGGAGAAATTGTTGTAGAGCCATATTCTGAAAAAAGGAATAGCACCAAATATTCTCGGTTGTTTTTGGAAAAATGCTGATTTCTGTTATTTCCTCAAAGACATTAAAACTGCATAGGCAGGTTCTTTCTAAATACATTAAACCAAGTTATTATGATGGAAAAGTGTTCCAAATTCTTTCCCACAGCTGAAGTCCATTATAACCCTGGTGCTGTATCTCCAGAAGATGGTGAGGCCAACCATCCTTGTTCATGAAGAATACAATCCATGGATACAGGGTTGCACTATCCACAGAAAGTTTTTTACACCGATACAGAATTTGTTTTCCTCTGCTTATCTAATGATGGTTCTCTTTTGAGGCATGCAGAAACATAGTTCTAAAGAATTACTTCTAATGTACAGTTATTACTCTAGACAGAACTATAGAGCTAAAACATCCCATGGCTCAACTTTAGGCTTCATTAGGAGTAGCAGTACTGACCACAAAAGGATTTGGTCCCACTGCGTTTCCAAGATTTGTCCTCATGTTAAACAGAGACTGGAAACATTTCTCGTCCTGAGTCCCGTTCATAGTTCGTCCTCCTTTTTTTCCCTTTTCCACTGTCCTGAGAGCCCTCTGTTTCCTTATTCATCTGATACTTACCTCAGAATCCAATACCCGTAATATTGAGTTACAAGTGATACTTTTGAGCCCATTAGCTGACTGTCTCAGGCGTGGATATCTAGGATCCTCGATCAGTATGTTTCCTTACTTTTCTGAAATGGTCTTTGACCAACTTATATATAAAGAAATTGGACTCAGATTTCCAAGATGTTCCTCTCAGTTGTATGTTTTTATTTTCAGACATGCTGTCACTGATGACTTGAACTTAGATCTCTAAAGAGCTATAGATGCATGTCTAGATGTTTGAAAATGTTGCCCAGTACCTTCAAAGGGAATGTGGAAACAATAAAAACTGAAATTCCCACCTTCAAAGGGTATCCGTATGTACGATATAGGTTTCAGATTATCTCTCCTGAAAAAACCCCAAAACTAAACCCAAAGAGAACAAAAGCAGATAAAATCGTACTATTGTTGGAGCTGGAAATAAGGAAGTTTTCTCTTTAACATTGCTTTGCTGTGAATACAGGAGGATATGACCTCTATTTCATAACATCGCAAAAGAGACTTAACTTTCCTCTCCTGCTGAGGGGGGGCTTTCTTTAAGCAAATGTGTTTGAATTGGTAATTTGCCTGCATAACCAAATCCTAGTTTCCATTCTGAATGCTCTTCTCTTTATCATTCAAGTAAAGATTTTTAAATGATTGTTAATAAAGTGGAACACTAACCTGTACCCATGACAGAGGAGTAAAATAATATAATGGAGTGATGTCTTAGAACTTGTATGTACAATACAAAATACAAAGGGTCCTTTCAGTCTGTGAATAACTCCCACATAGCAATTAGTGGAAAAAGATGAATACTTTAATGTGCATTAGCTACAGCCAACCTACTTGAAATCAGACAGATCACCTTCAGTTCCTTGGCTTTCTGGGAGAAATTTTGGCATTAAAAACATGCAAACAAGTTTCACCTTGTACCCACTTGTTTCTAACTTGAAATTGCCTTCAAGGGGAATGCGATTTAATATAAATGGCAGTTCATTATGTCGGACATGAACTATTGTATTTTTAATTTTCTTAAGTAAACTCTTTGTTCCACAATCTGCTGCTGAATACGGGTTTTCCCTACTTTCCCATGAGAAGCACAACACACTGTGCTGTAGTGCTAAAGCTGTGCCTGATCCCTGCTGCACCCCTAACCTGGCTGCTGCACACCCCAGGGGGATCCTGAGAGACTAAAGAAGGAGGCTGTGTAGTTCTTTCAGAGAACTGGAGTTTTAGTCCTCCCCAAGCCCCTTTGAGAGCAGTTTGTTTCCGCTACATAAATAAGACCAAGTGGGTAGACAGTCTCATGTGTCTCTATCACCCTGCTTTTGTTGGCAACCAGCAAAGTCAAACAGCTTTGCCTGTTCTCCTGGGGACCAAATTTACCCCCAAAGCTCCACAAGAAGGCTTTGCCATCGAAATGAGCCCTTGGGAGAGACTGCCCCCACTTCTGGGTGATCAGCAAGCACCAAAGAAATGAAAAGCTGAATGTTT
>JAWWMJ010000212.1:36721-54484 GCA_035047045.1 Vireo griseus
CGCAGTGGAGACACTGTGTTCCTGAATCCTTGATAACCTAAAATAAACAACCTGAAGCAGCAACGAAGTCTTTTGTTGTTTTTCCCAATACGAGAGATTGAGAAGACAAGCACCCTGGGCACAAACCAGCTCTGTGGGGCCCAAAGGGTTCTCCACAGCTTTGACCTGCACTTGCTCCTTCGTGGAGTAATTCTTTCTGCATGCACTTCAGAGGACAGAAAATAATAGGTTTACATTACAAATAGACGTTAGGTAACAATTTCTATTTTTAAGGAATAAGAGGTCTAGAGAGCACATGGAACTGCCATCACTGCAGGTCTTAAAAAACACTTAGGGTGATGAGACAAATATCTGCCAGAATTGGTATAGACTGATTTTGCCTTAGTCCTCCCAAGTGTATTTTCTATTACTCTAATTTAAAATAGAATGACACCAGAAGACGGCAAAACATGAGAGCAACATCAGACTGGCCTTGTCTCCACCATCCTGTAATTGTTTTTTTACATTCCTGATAAAAGCTGAAATGTACCTTGATTTTCTAAAATTTTTGTAAATGCCCTCATAGAGGATTAGGAGCAACAAATATTCAGGTAAAAGCTGGACAAGCAGTGAGAAAAGTGCTGGAATACAGAAGACTTCTCAGGCTGCTGAGAAATGTCTGTAAATGCCATTTCTCGGGCATATCCATCAGTGTGCTTCCCACTTTGGAGGTGTACCAGTGGGAAGAAGGGCAAGCTGCACAGAGTGGAGGTCTCCATTCTTCCTACTGACTCTTTTTTTTTTGTTATTTTAAAGCAAAATCTAGAAGTCAATTTTTAAAAACCTGTCAAGTTGCTTATGTAAAATGCAAAGTGTTATTTGTTCTGGGAAGGCGGTTAGCTCACTTCCACTCTCCATCACATGCCTAATGGCTTTTCCAGCTAAAAAGTGTATCATTTATTTTTCAAGCATGGCATTGTGTAGGTTGTCAGCTGGAATGAAGATGTGTAATTTTCCTTGGGCTGAAATAATATCTTCCGCACTGGCACTGTTGCATTTGCTCTTCTCCAACGTATCTGCGCTGACATTCTGTCACAGAACGGTGCAGTGATGGTTTTCACAGGGAGAGGACACGAACAAAGACAAATCTAATAAAATTTTCTATGTGCTTGTGTTTCACATCTGAATAATTTTAAACGATGGGAGCAGCTTCTGCAGCTCTGTCTGGAGTGGGAGCGGTGTGTGACCAATACAAGTGCATCCTCCTCCTCCCCGTTTGGATTCTGTCAGTTGTCTTCTACCCATGGCAGGTGGCTGGAATGAGATGACCTTAAAGTCCCTTTCAACCTCAACCACTCCATGATTCTATGACTCAATGTAAAAGCTGTTTTGATTTCTGAGTTACTCTCAATTTACTCCCAGATTGCTTATTTTTAGTGATACATACACCAGGAAATGTGTGCTCTATTTTAAAGCAATAAAAGGATTTCAGAAGGTATATTTATCTATGAAGACAGTTATTTGATGTCAGATCTCAGTGGGTTGTTAACAATAGGTTAGATGACACAAAAGATATAAAAAATGATAGTAAAATCACAGCAGCAGTTGTGGTAAATCAAACAAAACGCTATTTAGACTGGCAAAAACTCCACCACTCTTCATCTTATCTAAGTCAGGAGATGCAGCTCCAAGGTGTAGGCAGCTCACTCATGGGTTCCCAGAGACTTTTTAAGTCTCTTCATGGACAAGTAGCTAAAACTGCCTTCTAGTTCAGCAGATATACAGTGGTTTGGTAACCATTGGATAGACAAATATTACATAGGATGACAGCTAAAGGTCAGTATGGCTTGTTTAAGCTTCCTCCTGACTGTGTGGATCTGCAGTAGTGCTTAGCAGTGCATCCAAGATGTATAATTCTTTCTAAATTTAACAGACAGTTATTACTGGGACAACGAAAGAAATGTCATTAGGGGAAATGATTTGAGAATAAAAATCACAATACTGGGAAGAAAATAGCCTATTGAATAAGATGATTGTTGAGTCTTAATGTACAATTCTCTGTGCATTTAGATATCGGAAGGTATTTAGCATGTAATGGCACTTTATTGGTTCCAAATTAAATGTATCATGGAGAGTTTCAAGGACACCCAAAAGAATTATCCTTGCTATGTTGCTTCATTGCCTGATTGCTCCTGTAACTAGAGAAGCGCAAGGATACAGTCCAGTGTTTATTCTTCTCTCTTTTCAGAGAAATGTCACCAATATTTCACTAGCCATTCCCATACTGAAACTGGCAGAGGAAACTCCTGGAAAATGGGGCTGGAAGGGATGCAAGAATGGAAAAACAGGATAAAAGGTATTTGGAGCCATAGATTAATGACAGCACCTGAGATCCTGTTGCAGGCAAATTGCAGCACACTAACTCCACTGAACAGTCTGGATTTGGGCATTGTAAAAAAATCAGAAATTCTTTACTTATATTTTAACCAAAAAGATAGCCCATCTTGTTGCTGCATCACTGAATGCTCCTCCGGACAGCTCCTCTGAACTGACCTTCCATCTCACTTTTTTAACAGCAAGGGCTGCGGTGATGTTTTTTTTGCTCCTAGACATGCTGATAGTCTTGTGGTATTTGAAAGTTTAATTGAGTAGTTCACCTTCAGTTTCAAAAAACAGTTACGCTGCTCCAGTTAAATATTGCTGCAGGATCTGATGCCTTGAGTTTCAGTATCTGCACAGCTCCCTCTGCCCTTGGTATAAAATCAATTGCACACAGATAAACCCAGAAATAAACCAATGCATTTTTCTCCTAAATAGGCAGTCTTTGACAATAAATGGTTACACTTTGCTATGAATGTGACACATATGAGGAAATTGTCATTGATGTGTAGTAAAAAAAATTTTCCATTTTCATAGGTCAGTAGTTGTTTAGTCTCCAGCTGCAGAGAAGTCTGGGCAATGGTAAAAAAATCAAAATTCAGGGTAGAGAATATGTTCCCAGTCAGTGGTGAAAACCATTAGATTGACAGACACTGAAATCAAGCTCTTGTCATCACAGGTGCAGGAATCCAGTGTGGGCAGTGCCCTCCGCAACATTCCTCCCCTTTGCCTGAGCCTTGTAGCTCTGAAATAGGTGCCCGACAAGATGGGGAGGCAATGGTTTCACAGGAGACACTCGATGTGGTGCATGAAAATGAGTTACTCCCATTCTCCCAGCAGGACAGAGTAGAACACAACACAGCCCTGAATATGTTGGCAATCCGCTCTGAGCGTGAACTGCTCTCTCCGACATGGATGCTCACTCTAGCACGCATTCAGGCTTTTCCGCTTAATACTTGCCTTCCTGAAAACTACAAAATGGATTTGGAACACAGTCATGAAATGGCTTTTTGTCCCCTCATCTTGCCATTACTCCTCACGCCACTGGCAATATCAGTTTAAAGAGAAGACACTAGAGTTCTAACACATTCTGGCTGATGTAAGTCAGAAACGAGGCAATTACACACACCCATCCCTGAGAATGTTGTCTCTGGAGTAGGGACTCCTCTTCCCAACACAAAGGTGGCAAAGCCAGTTCAGAAAACACAAGGAAGAAAAATATATTTCAGAAGTTCCAGTCAAAAATGCAAAGTCTGGTTTATAAGTTGAAGTTGTTAAAGGATTCCAGGTCAGGACTTCTTGACCAAGGACTTTCCTTCATGTCAGAAAAACATGACCTAAAAGGAAGGCTACTGGGATTTGCTGTAAGAGAAAAATTTACATTGATCTGGGCAGTCTGCTAGACTCAAATCAGTTTTCCTCATCCTGGGAGGAGTAGGAGGAATGCACCTGTGGTGTCCCAGCAGCAGAGTCCTGCTTTGCACTAAAGAGTTTGGGCACATGGAGAGAAACTAGGCTCATCAGTAGGAGAGATCCAACCTATGAATAGCTTTTTATAAGAGAAGATGCCACAAGAAAGTCTACTCAATTCAGAACTAGGATAGACAAGCTGTTCAGTACTTCTCTACTGTTAACGCCAACAAACATAAACGTCAGTTGACTCAGTGGAGAGACAGAGGGATACATCAGCCAGCAGTAAACGAATGGTGAAACTGCTAGGAGAGACAATCAAAGGGTCTAAAATGAGTCTGAGACATAAAAGAAGAATTAAGACAACTAAGTAGTTCTCTTCAAAAATGATACAAATAGCAACCGAAAAAAGCGGGTTAAAATTACCCTAGAAACACCAGGCTGGCTAATACAGGTGCAGTTCAGCGTGTATCAGTTTTGTGCTCCTAGCACTTTAGCTACAAAGCATTCTGACATATTTGTGTAAATAAGGATCAATGCAGCATGACCAATGTACCTTGAAATAACAAAAATAAGCAACATGAAATAATTACTATTTTGGAAAATAATTTTCTTTAATGTGAGTTAAGGTTTTGGCTATTTTCTTCATATTTTGCCTTGGTGCAGAGTGAATGGTTCTGAAAGATTTTTCTGAGTGGGTGACACTATGCAGAACATGGCAATGGTTTAAGTCAGTAGTCACACTGCATTTAAACAGAAAATTTGCATTAAAAATGCAGCTAAATTATATACTCTTGAGTATTTTACTCATATTTTTTTCAGTATGGAGTTCAAAAGGAGCATTTATTTTCTGTGAAGCTGGAACTTGAAAAAATAGCCAGAATTACTCAAATTGCTTTTCACACCAGGAGGCAAAGCTCTAAAATAATGCCTTAGAGTACTTTACAGTTTGGAATAACAATGTCGTTCTCTTCCTTTTCAGCTGGATTTGAACAACAGAAAGCTATCAGAAATAGCTAAAATTCTACTATCATAAATAAATTGCAGATGTGGTTTGCTGTCTGTCCTTCAGATTTTCATTGGGCCTAAACAATGTTATTTTGTGTGCTTTTTGAAAATAGTGTTTTTCACCTCTGGTCGATCCACTAAGGCAGTAACTTAGGCTCCATAAAGAGAGAACCTGGGCAACTACCTGACACCTCCAGTAATGTAAGGACTGAAGAAAGAATTGTGAGAAATGGTGAAACTTCCTGCTGCCACGTTCCCACAGGGAGGCAGAAACACAGGGGAAAAAGCAGTCTCTCAGTGGAAAGAGAAAAGCAAGCAGAATTTCATGCTGCTCTGAGCAGGGTTAGATGTACATACTGTGCAAGAGAGATAGAGCGGGGAAAATGTGTCTCTGTTTCCAGACTGGGGGGGATTCTAAAGCGTGAAGCATCAGAATGGGCATTCCAGTCCAGGTACATGAACTGAGGTCCAGTTCAGGATGAACAGCACATGAAATACCAGGAGTAAAGAGAATTTTAAACTTTTGCCGCTTTCTGGAGTTGTTTGCATCTGTGACACATGTTGATGTCATCAAGAGGCTTTAATATGGGTTGGGAGGTCTGCTTTCTCTTCATCCCCAATCAACATCTGGGAGCAACTCAAGGCTCAGGAGTCCAGTTCCACGGATTATGAGTTACACAGAGGGGTGTCAGTTCAGGTCCTCCATCCCGACATACAAAATGCTCGAGTGACAGAGCTACCGAGCTTCAGAGTTCACACTGCCAGCCCGAATCTCTCAGACGGCCCTGGAAGCTCAGGGACTGTAAGACTTGGTTGGGATCTCTGCTGCTGCTTGAGCTTTGGTGCATTAAACAATCTCTGGTGTAATTCAAGGCAAGCAACAAGCTTCTTTCAGCTCAATTCCAGTTTCAGCTAAACGCCTGATGCTTCATTCAGATTCCACCCTTGAGTACTCAACACCTGGTGGAGTGCAATTAGTTCCCAATGTTTGATGACATCCTGCTTCTCCCATACAGGAAAATGAAACATTTTATGTAGGTATCTGACATTTAGCTGTCACAATCTGCTACAGTTACTGAACTCTGTATTAAATATAACGCATGGTACTACGCCAGTGTGGGTGGACAACATAATCAGGATCCTCAAACGTACCTAAATCTGTGAGCAACCTACATGCTGTGCCTGCGTGAAAAGACATATTCTGGTTGATGATGACAAGAGCTTCTCTTCCAAAAGCACTTTCAAGAAGGATAACTAGAATTTTTAACCCGTGAATCCTCTTTATATCAGTGACTCCTTCTCCCGCCGTGCCACAGTACAGATCTTCCATTTGATGTACAATCTACCACCTGGTCTTTCACCAATTAATATCTATGGCATGGTTATATTCAAAAGGATTGGGATTGGGAGAGGAAAAATTAGGCTTTTCATGCATAGTACTTAGAGAAATTTTTTTTACTAAATGAAACAAGCTTAATTTTGTGTGCGTGCAGCTAAAGGGACTCTGCTATAAGGTTGCTTTTGTGATTTGAGCAGGCTACCTTCTCCACTCCAATGTCACAGCGCAAGAACAATCCGGAGGAAAAATACTCCAGCACCTGATGTTAATTTTCAAGGCGTAAGGCTTCGGTCCTTTGATCCCTTTTCCACTCCCACTATTTAGAAATGAGATCTTGGCTTTTTTAATTTTAGGAGATTTAACTCAATGGACCACATTTCTTGTATCTTAGTTTACAGAAAAGTTAATCAGGAGTTCATCTAATTAAGATGATTTGAGCACATAATGAGATGATGTGAGATTTGACTGTTGACTAATCTAAAGATAAGAAAACCCATACTACTACTAACATGTCTGATTAAAAAAGCATCAGGAAAAGTTATTTTTCTCTCACAATATTTGAATCTTCAGTTGTACCATTAAAAGCCAATAATATCTGGATTATTGCAAGACAATGGGCATCTATCTGGCAACTACCTATAAACTTTTCCAAACTTTAGCATAAGTTGCCTTTTTGATGTCAGTGGGACTGTTTCATGGGAAAAAAACCTAAGTGTTACCAGGACTATGGCCATAAATTTTGATTTTATATTGTCTTGTGGAAGGTCACTGCATTCCTGTGATAGACAGACTAATCAGAACACAGTCTGTCTCTATAGCTTTTTTTGGCAAATACTAACTATATTCTGATACATTTTATCTGCCATTAACATATACCGAAGAGCTTTGTGTTAAATTAATATATTCTCTGCTTACCTGTACTATTGAGAAAATTATTTCAGGTTTTAATTATATTTCCATTTTTGAAAATTTTGAAAAACAGCAACAAAGGTTTGCAACGTAATATACAAACCCTAACAGTAGAGTTTTGATACAATATGATATTTACTTGCCAGACATCTCCAGGAAAAAGCCCATCTCATTTCAGCTAATGTCTTTAAAGAAACTTCATTTCTCTTTTCCTCCTCCCTCTCTGTTCCACTAGCTGAAACACCAATAAAAACATTCTCCTCCTCCCCAGTTCAGAAGAAGATCTATGTGCATTTCTCCAAGGCATGTTCTGAGATTCAGAAGGGTATGAAAGTAGTTAACGTGCAACAGGAATCTGAATTTCAGATGCAAACCTGTACCTTTACATTGACCCTGCTGATATGCTGCAAGTGAAATATTAAACATTTTTTTTATCATTTAAAGTCCAGCCTGGGGAGAAGAAACAGTTAAAGAAATGTCTCAGTTGCACTTGCAGTCAGCTAATCAGACTTTGTGTGTATCTACAGATGGTACAGAACGGAAATCAAGCTCTGATAATGAAACCACTAATGAAAAATGGACTGAAGACTCCTTTCCAGGATTAGAAATACTGTGCACAATCTATGTTACATATGCTGTGATCATTTCAGTGGGTCTCCTTGGAAATGCAGTACTCATCAAAGTTTTTTTCAAGATTAAATCAATGCAGACGGTTCCAAACATCTTCATCACCAGCCTGGCATTCGGAGACCTGCTGCTTTTGTTAACGTGCGTGCCTGTAGATGCCACGCGTTACATTGTGGATACCTGGCTCTTCGGACGAATTGGGTGCAAGCTGCTGTCTTTTATCCAGTTAACATCAGTTGGAGTATCAGTGTTTACCCTGACTGTTCTCAGTGCTGACAGGTGGGTCTATGCAACTGATTTGCCAGGAGATGCGGCAGGTTTGAAGTTAGAAATTAATAAAATAGCAGACATTATCATTTTGCCAGACTTAAACGGCACACTGTAATAGACTAAAAATCTTGAACTACCAGTCTCCTATGTCATTTAAAAATGTGCGCTAGTAAAATTGTAGCATTTCTTTTACAGGTAGTGAAGTGAGAAAAACTCTTTAACTTTTCTGACCTTTTATCAGTTTGAAGTACAGTACAAGGGTTAGTCTCAATTGCACAAAAAAGGGAAATGGTTTAAGTTGGGAAAAAGACAGTATATTGGTGCTACCTAGTGGTACAGTGAAGTAGTCAAGGAAGATGAAAAATAAAACTGAATAGGAGTGAAAATTCTTTGACCTATGCACTCAGGGAGACTTTAAAATCCTAGAACATAAAAGACCAACATGGGATAAAAAGCCAAAAGAAAACACAGAACAGACAGACAGACAAAGAAATGACTCACGATTTGATGGCTAATGTAATTTTCAGCTTGAAAAATGCATATATATGTTGGATTTTTTTCTCTCGTAGTTCTTCTATCTTTTACAGAAATATATTGGCCCAGAGGTCCTGAAATTAAACTCAGGTTGTAACGACAGCATTGCTAGGAGGGATCAATGTTCTCACTGCTATCAGGAAGAGCTGAATCTGTTTTCCGTGTACTTCTTTCTTGAATGAATAAAACTAAGAGGAGATTTCAGTTCAATCATCAGGAGCAGGAGCATCGAGGTGTAGAAAAACAAAAAAAGAATTTAGTATTAAGAGGGAAAAAGATCATCTTGTCTGCCAGCAATTGTGGATTGTATGTAATAGCAAATTGTTCACGTGTCCCAAATTTTATCAATGGTACTGTTACTGTACTCCAAAATAATCCACCAGCACAGGAATGGCCACATAGGGTCAGATCGAGAATCCACATAGACCAATACCAGCCTCCAGCAGTGGTAGTATAAGGACAAGAAAAGATGTATAGGAAGAACAAAAACCTCTATCCAACTACATTTTTAACCCTATGCCTTCAGACAACACTGAAGAGATATGGTTTCTGTCTATTTAATAACATCAAAGGATCTCTCTTCTTGAACTTGTTTAGCAATGAGTTTCACTGCCTGTAACAAACAACTCCTTTTATTTCTGCACTGCACATGGCTTCATTTGATGGTGCTGGCTCTTGTGTCAGAAGAGACAGTAACCCTTATTTATGTCTCCAGGTTATTCATGTCATAATCCATCCTTAGGTTCTTTGCGTTTCTTTTAGTTAAGGTGTGCAGACAAACACATGGTATTCAAAGGTTGCATGAATCAGGGATATAGGTAATTGCACAATTGTCTCTTTTGCTCTCCATTATTTTTCTAATACTACCGAACATTTTGGGTTTTTTTGTTTTGTTTTGGGTTTATTTTAGGGTTTTTTAATTGCTGCTAAAGATAAAGCTAATGTTTACACCGAACTATCTGTTGTAGTTCCAAGGTCTTGGTCCTGTATGATGTCAGTTCAGATTTCACCATGACTAGATGACTTTTAAAGATGTCTTTCAACCCCAAACTTCTCTGATCCTATGGTTTAGACACTTGCTTCTGTATTTAATTCTTCATGGTAGCTGTTACATAAATATTCTGCTCTACCTTTGCACAGAGTAACTACATTGTAAACTTACAGAGAAAGCTCAGATCGGTCATGTGCTCAATGCCAGATTGTTGTGTTCCAATATGCTAGAAGAGTTCAAAGTCAATAAAAATGGTATTTATTTCATAAATAGCAAGCCAGCTTCCAGCTTCCTATTTAGATTTGCCTAGAGGAGAAAAAGACCAAATCCTCAGCTTGTACAACATGGTACAACTAAGCTGTTTTATCCTCTGGGTCCTTTCTCACCACCTTTCTTTTCATGCCAGCCTTGTGCCCACCCCCCTCGGAGAGGTTGCTTCTTTCTGCGTTATCAAGACACCCTGGTCCTTTAGAAGCAGGGTATATTGTTTCCTGTGCTTCATCTGCTTTCATGGAAGTTGGTCTTTTCCCATGTGCCACTTCTACACAGATTATCATACATCTATAGATTAATCCAGATTTTTCTCGTATGCCTGACTCAGTTCACATGCTGCAGAAATGCAGGCATGAATCAACAGCAGTGCCCTCTCCTGCTTTATAAATATGAATGAATTCTGGAGCATTATTTTGAGTTGGACCAATGCACTCAGCTGTGGTCTTAGGAAGATGGAAGAAAGGAGGGGCGAATATGCTTGGTTTCATGTATATAAATAGTTAACTATTTCATATTTGTTTCATACCTTCACCAGTTTTGCATACTAATTCCCTTGTTTATCTTTCAACGCAGTGTCATAAAATTAGGAGTGATGATTGTCCTTAGCGATCCCAATCCAAACTGTAGAAGTCATCTTTACATAGGAAGGTTTTAATGGCAAGTCCCACCTGCCAACCCATTAAAGTACATGCTTGAAGGTAATTTTTACACCTCCATTTCAATTCCAAAGAGCTAGTGTCTGTTTTCATTTCCAAGAGGATTCCAGCACCCTTAGTTTAGCAAGAAGAGTAATGGCTTTAGCCTTAAGAATTTTGCAGTGTCAGTGCCTGCATTACGTCTGTGTTTATTCTGACAGTGATGTTGGTCACTCTAGGTACAGAGCCATCGTTAAACCCTTGGAACTGCAGACTTCAGATGCACTCCTGAAGACATGCTGTAAAGCTGGCTGTGTTTGGATTGTCTCCATGATATTTGCTATCCCAGAGGCTGTTTTTTCAGATTTGTATTCTTTCAGCAATCCTGAGAAAAATGTAACTTTTGAGGCATGTGCCCCCTATCCTGTATCTGAGAAGATCCTGCAGGAAGCTCACTCCCTGGTTTGCTTCTTAGTGTTCTATATTGTGCCCTTAGCTGTCATTTCTGTCTACTACTTTCTTATCGCCAGAACTTTATATAAAAGTACATCCAACATGCCAGCAGAAGAACACGGTCATGCCCGTAAACAGGTAAGCTCTGATCAAGCTCTAAACTCTCAAATTTTCCAAAGTCTATTGTGCCGATTAAATCTGAATTCTTGAGTACAAAGCCTGATAATGGAGTAAAAAGCTCCACAAACTCAGCCCATACCAAATTCAAATCTAAACTCAGCTGTGCACTTAGGCACATGCTCATGACTCATCACTTGTGAGTATCCACACTTCCCTAAAGAGGGACGGGTCTGTCGTGCTTTATCATGACCCTGTAAACTCAGGAGTTAAAACATTGAATTTTAAACATTGGGACCTCATCCATGTCAGCTGACTCATTAATTACCATACTTTTAAATCCAAGTCTAGATGAGAGTGCCATATGATTTATAACGGAAAAGAAATGTGCTCTGCACTGGGAATATTTTGTTAAAAAATCATGAAATAGATTTATTTTCCTATCTAGTTCTTCTGGTTTGGAGTTTCTGCTTGGCTTTTTGTTTTCTTTTTAGTTTTTGATTTTTGGGTTACTCATGCTTTTAGACTTTTACACTGGTTTGCAAATCAGCACCAGCAACACAAACATTTTACTAATTGGTATTAATACCAGCTATGCATTAATTTCTTGTAGATTGAATCCCGCAAGAGAGTTGCAAAGACAGTGCTGGTGCTTGTGGCTCTGTTTGCCTTCTGCTGGCTGCCCAACCACATCCTGTACCTGTACCGCTCTTTCACATACCACACGTCTGTCGATGCTTCCACCTTTCATCTGATAGCAACTATTTTTTCCCGCGCTTTGGCCTTCAGCAATTCCTGCATCAATCCTTTTGCTCTTTATTGGCTAAGTAAAAGTTTCCGGCAACATTTTAAAAAGCAAGTCTCATGCTGCAAGGCAGCACTCTGTGCAAAGTCTCCCAGTGCTCCCCAGAGCAGTTCTCCTACCAGAGCCCTGTCGGTCACAGGCAGCATGCAGGGCTCAGAAATCAGTGTTACACTGCTAACAGATTACAGCATCACCAAAGAAGAGGAAAGTGTTTAGTCCATGTGGGATGAAGAAGGATAGAGTCTTGCGATCAAGTCACTGCTACCGGAATCCTGGAAAGAGGTGCCATGGCTTGCCCTGTCTGTGAAAGTGTGTTCATCAGGAGTTCCTCATTTTTCAAAATATAGAATAAAGATATGAAACTTTGTGGGGGAAGAAGCTGCAACAGCTGAACTTTCCAGCATAAGCTCAAAGGGATTGCTCATGTTCCCAGGCATGAACACAGATTCCTAACTGGGATTCCTCGACTGGAAAGGAGAGGACTTAGCAGAGTGGGTGCAAGAATTGGCTGTAGGGATGATTTTGTTCTTGGTGACTTGCTCTTTGAGTCATGCCTGAGAGCTCCCTCTTATAACTGCTTGGATCTACAGCAAGCAAACAAAGCCACCTGGCTGTAACATGATCAACCAGGCACATTTTTGATTCGTTTATTTTCTTGTGCTAAGTCTTAATAATTGGTAAACACATGAGAAAGCATGCTAAAATGAAAGAAGGCTAAGGTTTGCAGCACTGCGAAGTAAAAAAAGATAAAGCATTATGACCCAGATCCACAGTAGCTATTGCTCTGTCAGTGACTTAGAAATTCTGGGTAAGAGCTGACCGCTGTGTAGCGAGATGGATGTTCCTTAGGAAGTCAAGGAACCAGCAGGTGATCATCTCTCTGAGAAAGCTATAATCACTTTTAACCACACTTGTAATATTCTTTGTGATATATCGGTAAAACATCTTGATAGTGCAGAGTTCTTTATTGTTACAGTTTAATATCAATTTAATATCAAGAAATTGAGGTGGATCTGTATCAAGAGTTCTAGTTGGGATTTACGGTGCACTTCTGAAGTGCTCAGACATCCTGCCTTACTTTATATCCCAAAGTGGTCTTGAGTGCACAACCT
Organism: Vireo griseus; assembly: GCA_035047045.1. Taxonomy (NCBI): domain Eukaryota; kingdom Metazoa; phylum Chordata; class Aves; order Passeriformes; family Vireonidae; genus Vireo; species Vireo griseus. The sequence goes on from JAWWMJ010000212.1 coordinate 49,563, forward strand.
GGATTTCCCTCAGATGTGGAACTGTGTGTCCAATCCACTGAACCAGAATAGGGTGAGTTTGAAGTGAAAAATGTACAGTGTGGAGAGTCAGACTGACCCTTTACCTGCAGAGATCCACTCCTGCTGTAGCATACATGGTTATATATCTAAGTGGTCTGCACACATTCAAGCAAACTGGGAGAGCTGGATTTTTCTATTACACTAATTTTCTATTCTTCAAATTGTATCCCTTTTTAATATTAGGGTAGGCTGTCTTAATGCCATAGGCTTTCTAATCTCAGATCCACTGATTTTATGCCTGGGCTTGCAGAGGCAAATCAAGTCAGCCTGACCATGCTCAGCAGCCCTGCTGGCACGGACTGCCTTCCCATCAGGAAGTACAGGAGGCAAGTCTTCCTACCTCATGTTACAAAATAGTTGAGTGACACTTATTTTTATGAATTTTGTGTTCCCTGAACCAAAATTTTGTTCAGTGAAAGCTGGTGATAGAATACACAATAGATTTTCCATTGTTTAAACTAAGAGACTTCTATTCCAAAAAAGAATTAATATGTTAAAGTATAGAACAGAAGTTGCAACATATGAATTAAAACAATTCTATCAGTCACAGAAGCTTCAATTTTTACTGATCCTTGAAGGTATAGCCCCCCTTCAACTGCACCAAGCCTCTTCACATGGCTGGAAATCCACCCACTCATGCAGCATTATCTGAGTTGATTATAAGATGAGAAAATGTATTTACAGACTCTCTCTGTAGCCTGCTCTAATCAGAAAAATAAAACCAAACTGTAAATCCCAGGGGCCCTGCAATACAACCTCTGTCATCATCATAAATCAGTTAATGACAGACCAGTTTAATCCCATCAGGCCCGGCCTTATTCTGCTACAGTCCTTGTGCTACAAGCTGCAAGGCTACAAGCACTAATTTTCAAATGGCTTCTTCTTTTTATTGTACCAATTGTATACCAGGATAGGATCACTGAAATAAATGGAAATCCAACAGCACAGAAACACAATTTATGGTACAGTGGACTACAGAGATCTTATTTTGCTCACTTTGTCACAATGTAACACGTTGCCTGGTAGAGAGTTATGTACAAATATAACAAACGTGATGCACTGATATTTCCTTCTTCTCCCTTTCCTTCTTGGAGCTGCAGGATGAGACTGAAATAAGTAGATTCGCCTACATACTTATGAACCTACATTTGTCTTCCTGGATCTTACAATAGGGAATTCTAAACAAAAGAAACATCCACCAACATCACCGTTCCTTACATAGTTCTTTATTCTGTCTTAGTAATGCCTTTGGGAAACAGATCTCCTACATGTTTCTGGACTTCACAATTTGTCTCAGTCCAAGACCAAATTTCCCACTGCAAAATCTTTGGCTACACCTAACAGTAGCCCTTAAAACCCAGTTTCCTAATTCACCATTTTTCTTCCTTTGCATGCAGCTACTTTTTGCTCGTAACTACTCCTCCAAGTGGATTGTCTATCTACTGCTAATATATCCTGTTACAAAACTGATGGTTTTGCTATATTCTGCACATGTTCTGGTTAAAGACTGGCAATATTTCAAGCCACAATTTAATTATTCTGTGTACTTTACGCTTTGGTAATTCTGTACTTTCAGATCTTCATGGCATGAAGTATTGGAGTGATATATGGGTCAACATATATTTTTATCTAACCAATCTGATTTTATTAATTCCATCTACTTTCCAAAAAATCCTTATTCATAAGAAGTCTCCACATTACCATAAATGGATTTAGGGGAAAAGAGTTGTTTCCTTTGTTCCAAAACCGGTTTCTTTCACTGCTAAGTAATACAAGTGTAATTCTATAAGAGCATGTGGGAATACCATCTATTTGCTTAATTATTAAGTATTATCTAGCAAGTAAATGGGATAAATACTTAGGGGTTTACTGTTTATGTCCACAGTGTAAGAATAGGTAGGAAAAAAGGCACAAAATAGTGAAAGGCTCCCTCAAAGGTCGTGTCCCTATGGAGTCATACTGAGAAAGTAAATACAATTTCTAGGACATATTTTTTATAGTTTGTTTTGTGAATAAGATGTACACATTTCATGTTCACATTAGCAACAGTTTTAATATCTGCGTGTCACTATGAGTCACCGGTTTAGTTAATCCTCCCCAAAATCCACAAAAATTAAGAAACCTATGTCAAAGCACTGCTAAAGTACAAGTGACCAGGGTATTGAAGTCAGTTACACAAATATACCCATTTTTAAGCTCCCGCTCCTGTTCCCATAGAAATTGCTTTATTTTACATAGGCTGCCTGTTGACCCTCCTGTGTTTCTGCTGAGAATATTATAGTTAAAGGATAATCCAAAACTCCATGCAGCTACAGCACTTACACATTTCAATCAGTGTTATTTAAAAAATGTAATATGAGCTTTAATCAGCGTTTACTTGTTGGTTCTGCCGCAGATGGTCCCATCAGTGCAAGGTGAGCTGTGAGGTGGAATTTCTACGCATAGGACAGGATATTGAATTTTCAGTTCATCTTTAGCAGTTCTGTAATTTTTCCCACCACGAAGACTCCTCATCACTCTCAGTAATCTGTGTAACAGCTACAGGCTCCAGACCCCTGAAAAGCTCAAAGATGAGTAGCCTGTCTGTACTTAGTCACTAGTTACTGCCTTGATTTAACATAACAAAGCACCTTAAGAAAAAAGTGTTTACCTAATTAAGGATTAGTTAGCAATTTGCTGGTTCCCCTCTTATAGGGAGCAAAACACTTCAGGAAAACGAATGTGTCTGTATTTTTAGTCGGTGGTACCTCTAGAACAACACTGTCTTGTATCACAGAGACATAGATACAGAATCATCGTGTTAGTGCTTACATTTAATATTTACTTTGAGACATTTTGCCAGGATTTAAAACACCGTTTCTTGACAGCTTGGACTAATCCGAGCTGTGGAGCGCTTCAGCTCTTTGGACCCTCCTCAGAACATGCAGCTTGCAGCAGCAGCATTTGTGCATCCATGATCTGTATCATTTCAAGGGTGAGATAGAGAGGAAAGTTGTCTCAACCCCACAAAATGATGAGTTTCCAGCTGAGTCGGCTCCCTGGGCTGGTCAGTGTGTCTTTACCAAGGAGGAGGGAACAGATGGCAGAGGTGCTGATGGAGGCTGTGCTGCAGCAGCTGCCGTCACACACGTTCTGTTATGTGAAGGAAGTGTGAGGGAATTCGAGGCAGTTTATCCTCATCACTACATCAAAGTGTAGAGCACTGCAGAGCAGATTTACTGAGCATTAACCTTGCTGCACAGAAGCACTCTCTCACTCCTATTAGACTGAGAGCAAATTTGGAACTCCTGCTCCCCAGGACAGTGTCCCAGTGCCTCACTGTAGGCAGATTTGCACAGTCTGGAAAGCTATAGAGACCCCACTGCAATCGCTCAGGTAATAAACATTAAAAAGCCTGCAAAAAATAAAACAATCAGGTTAAGTCTTAAATTGTATTTCTCTTACAAAGTTTAAGGCTATCATTATCTGATTTCCAAACATATACCTAATTCCAAATTTGATAAGCAATCGCAGTTTATGTCAAGCCCCTCATGCTTCTCTCTAAAATCCAGTAACTGTTAGAAAGTGATGACAAATGTCCCTTATGCAGTAAGTTTATAAGTGATCACAAAGCAATCTTTGGACAACTACCACAACAGACCTGCTAAGAGAAAAATCTTGAAGCATCAAAGGTGACATTAGCTAGGCTGGATGTTCTTTGTACAACAGCCAAAGGTTACTAGAACTCTATATTTATATCCTCAGCAATTTTGTCTGACAGCCTGGTGCCCAGGCAGGGAGCTGGTGTTCATCTCTCCCTGCAGAGCTTCACAATCACACGTCTTTGATTTTATTATCATTCCAGTCTGTATAGTTGTTCATGGTATACTCATTTCCAGAAAATGTCTGTTTATAATTTTTATTTCTGAGTGGAAAAATTGTTTTTCCCCCGGCAACCAGCCACTGCCAGCTTTGCTCAATTTTCATTTATAACATGTACACTGATACACGGGGTTTTATAGCTCTAGGTCAAGATTTACAAAAGAAAACATGAAGAGTGTGCTGCTTTATCCTCTAAACAGAAATACTTTAAAATACATTAGCAGTTAAAATTCGGTTTTGATGCAATGCTGTCTGGGCTACACTGTAAAAACCACTAGATGGCACTAGATGAGGGGCTTTTAAAAGAACTCATATGAGAGAAAATTATATTTAAAATATTTAAGTATACACAGACAGTACTAATCGTAGCTTCATTAATACAAAAGGAATCGAGTGTTTTGAAGCCAAGCTTCAAAACGAACCAACCCTTTCCTAAGGGAGCACAACCGCTGGACACCCTTAGCCAAGAAGCAATGTGATTTCTTGACATTTAGAGTCCCATTTCAATCTCATTTATCTATTTTTTGTTCTGTCTTTGCCTCTAGAAGTACATGAGTCCACTTCCAGTGCCAGACGGCAGCCAACCCTGCACAACATGCCTGTCAGCAAGCCGCTTCACTGTCCAGTGGTGTCCTAGGCACAATAGGGAAAAGCATTGCAGCAGGGAGGCCTTTCTATGCCCCAAACTTTTATTTACCATGTAAGAAAAGCTGCAAAGCCCATCAAGATACAGCTTCTCACCCAAAGCAGTCGGGCGCGCCAGCGGCAGCTGCTCTCACGCAGAAGCCCCGCTTGTGCTAAAACAGCGCCGCAGCCTAAAGAGGAAGGCAAAGCAAATACAGGCCAAGGGGAAAAGGGGCAGGGCCACTGTAGCGACCGGCCTGTCCCATGGCGGACCAACAGCGCTCAGGGCCCGCCCAGAGGCGGAAACCACGCCCCGCTCCCGGAGCGCGTCCGCGCCTGCCCCTGCCTCGGCCCCGCCCCGGCCCCACCCCCGGCCG